>JBBLXU010000686.1:2287500-2485000 GCA_037893425.1 Campoplex nolae
TTTTTTTTTTTTGTCTTTTTGTTTTTCGTATCGATTTATGAATCATTTTATGAATCACACTCGAACGAAGAGTGAGTGTTTTGAGTTGCCGTTCATGTTTGTTCGGATGCTCGTATTCTAAACATTCGATTCTTCGTATTTATAGTGTAAAAACAATACAAAAATTTGATCAGAGCTTGGTTTTATGGTAATTTATGGAAATATTTATTCGTATGCGTTATCATTTTGATCGATCATCAGATTTCCCAAGAATGATTTGAAACTCTTCGAAAAATCTTGGTTGAAGAGTAGCTCGATTTTTGAAAAAAAAAAAAAAAAAACAATTAGAATTTCAAAGACCGAAATTGAAATGGACGAGAGTAAATAATAACAACGAAAACAAACTACTTTTTTTTTTTCTTCCTTTCTCACCGTTGTCTCAGTCCCGCCGACGCTCTTTATCATCGCCGAAAAACAAATTTCCGATGTTCCAGACTGTTTCGGATTACGAAACCTTACAACAGTTTTATTTTTTCTGTGCTCCGTCTCTTCTCGCGTTCTGTTTGGCTCAACCTCTATGTACGGGAGAACCAATGAAAACAAAGAATCCAGAAGTATTAAGCCTCGTATCATCGAAAACGCCGCAACAACAGTTGTTCTCATTTATTCATCGGTTTCATCAATGTTCAAGTTATTCACGTTTTTTTTTTTTTTTTTTTTTTTTCAACAACGCCTTACTCGACGGATTTCAGATAAGATTCCGTACCTTCTAAACGGCGTTAGAAACCAACCGAAAAGCTGGTCAAAGTATTCAAACAAAAAAAACAAAACAAAAAAGAGAGGAATCGATTCGACAATTCAATGACATTAAAAAAATTGCATCATCGTGTATAAAGCATCACGCGATGCACACCTCTCCAGTGTCCTTAACCCAAAAAGTATCTTAAAAAAAAAAAAAAAAAAAAAAAAAAAAAAAAAAAAAAAATCGTTTCACACGCGTTTAGCTAAGGAGAGATACAGAAAAAAGAAAGAAAAGAGAGTAAAAAAAAACACACAGTCGATTAAAAACAACGAGATCCCACGCGTCGTTATTCATTCGAGTATATACGTATATACGAATATACACCGGGTATGACGTTTCATCGTTATAATCATGAAGAGAATAAAGACCTCGGGAATTACGTGAACCTCGTTATATCCCCGCGGAATCTTGAGTTTCTTTAATTTTTTTTTTTTTTTTTTTTTTTTTTTTCTTTTCTTTACACTCCAAGTGTGCGGTAAAATATGCAACGTGCCGAGTGGCGGCGGTGAGAGATCTTCTCGCGTCATGACGCCGGCAAGTTCCGGTATTTGTAAACTCGGGAAGTAGGTACAAAGACGAAAAAAAAAAAAAAAAAAAAAAACGCGAACGACGATCGTCTTTGTTTATTGTTTGTGTTGCATGCTTATATCGCATCTATATAAATGTTATATGAGTCGTATGTATGCATATGTGCGTGCGTGCGTGTATGTGTGCGTTTGTTTGGGTGTACGAAGCAGAATATATATGTATATGCCCCCCCTCCCTCCCCCCCCCGGGAACGTGACTCGTTTAACATGCATGCATAAGTAATGGGCCTGCGATATGGACGTACGTACTGCAAATGCACCGTATATATACGTAATAAATGCCTACAAGTGTGTAGTACATACATAGACACACGAGCATATTCAAACTCTCGACAATGGTCTTCGTTACATCCGTATACTGTCTCGACGTTTATATATATATATATATATATATATATATGTATCCAACACTTGTAACACGCATAAATTATATTGATGCACACAAGGAAGCTAAAATCCTCCCTCGGACGAGTTTAACGAATCAGCAAACGCTCCAACCACCATTCAAAGCGCGATAGAACATGTGTTCGAACGCGATCCACGAGTATGCGAACACAGATATACAGAAAAAAAAAAAAAAAACAGCGATTTATTTTGTTTGCAATTTTGATAAATTTACGGATTATTTTTAATAATTTTTTATGGCTATTTTGACTATGAATTGTAGGCAGCAGCAGCAGCAGCGTTTGAGAAAAAAAATATCGTTGGAACGAAAAATCTTTTGCTTCTATGCGTTCGTTGATTCGAACTTTAGGGCTATTCGGAACGCTCTCGAGAAGCGCTATCTCTCGGCACTAGTACAATGAGGTAAAAGGGGCGAAGGTAGTGCGTGATTTTTCTCAATTTTCGTGGACAACGAGAACTAAAACCGATTGCTTACTAATTTTTCGTCTTTTTTTCATACGCTTCTTTATTCTTCTTAAAATTCTTTTGTTTTTACGCGCGGTATACCTGCGCGCATGTATATGCACTCACGTATGAATTTCGTAGAAAGAGCCAACTTCCGCGGTTTCGGAAATGTCTGCGTTTTCTTTTTTCTTTTTTTTTTTTTTTTTTTTTTTTTTCTCATTGTCTTGCTTCATCCGCGGCGATGTCGTCCGACGCGGCTTAATTCCTATCGGACTTGTTGACCTTTCGTACCGTGATACGCGACGTTCTCCAAATACATCGGATCCGGACGATTCTTCTCGAACGAAAAACGTACTTTTTTTTTTTTTTTTTTTTTTTTTTTTTTTCTCAGCAAAAAAAGACATTTTTTTGCGAAGATCATAATTTCGAAGATCCGAATGATTAATAAACAGTAAACATGTAAACAGTTTTTAAAACGTTTATATGAAAAAAAAAAAAAAAAAATATCTCAACAAATCAAAATAATATTTCCCGTGCGATAATGCAACTCAGGATGGTCTGAAAGCCGAGAACGAATTTGATAAGGAGAAAAAAAAAGTGGAAAACGTGTAAAAGACGAACCCTGGCTGCCCCCTCGAAACGGAAGGCTGAAACTCTTTCGAGGAGGAGGAAATCGGCGAGCGGAAGAGGCGCGAAAACCCGGAAGCGAGGGTGATTGAGGAAGTGCTGGATGGAAAGGATGAGAGTGCGAGAAAGAGCCAAGAAGAAACGAGGAAAGAACGAGAGACAACGAAGATTTTATATTTCTCGAGGGGTCGCTTCGAAACGGAGAATGCTTCGAGAACGAGAACCCGTGTCTCATCGAGCTTGAGCTGAACGAGTGAGAGAGACGCGCGCGCGAATTTGCTGGCTTGTCGGCGTAGAGTATCGATCGTTAAGATCGAGATAAGGCGTACAGAGTGGAAGAGCCAACTATTATATATCCTCTTCGTCTTTTACGTATATACAGAGTGTCGCTAAAGTAAGCGTTGATGCAGACGAGAGATTCGAGACACAATCTGACAGCGGGCCCTGCCTGATCAGCTGGGTCTGACGGCTGGCTTCTCTTTTTTTTCTATTTTTATTTATCACTCTTTACCGGTGCAGTGACGCATTCGATACGCTGAAAACACCTGAAATTGCAATAAAAATACGCTTCGTTTCAATTGCCTCGAATAATTCTCTGTGTGTTTCTTTGAATGATTTTTCTTTTTCGTTTTCAATGAAAACATTTTCTTTGAACCAAGGAAAATTCATTTAAAGCAAATGAATCAATTACTTGTTATATTATTCATTAACCCTTTGAGGGGCAGTCGTACGTATGTGTACCACCTTTTTTCCTGCATTTCTTTTATTATTGTCGTTGTATTTTGCTATACCTTCATACTTCTAAGTTGTTTTCAGTAACTCGAAGCTTCAAGCTATAAGATACTCATGGAAAAAAGTGTATATTTGTTTATTTGTAATTAGTTACACATAATTCAAACGCAAAAAAAATCTTTTTTTTTTTCGTTTGAACGAAGCGTCAGATTGCTGTGAATTTTTTTTTACGTATACTTCATGTCTAGTACTGTGATATATATATATATATATATATATATATTCAGATTTTTCGGCACGCTCGAATTTTCAAAAAAAAATCTTCAAATTTTCCAAAAATTGAATTTTGGAATGAAAATTATTTTATTTCCATGCTTAACCTAGCATACTGGCTATTTTGAATCCGCCACCTTGAATTTTTTAATTCTGACGTTGGAATCCTAATCAGCAATACCAAAAACCTCTCTTTACCGAATTTCGTGCCGATTGAACGAAAAATCACGAACTTAACCTAAAATAGTCGCTATTTTGGATCCGCCATCTTGAATTTTTACGCCAGAATCGTAATCAGTGACCCAAATAAAAACCTTGAGAACATCTGGGATTTTGGAAATTTGTTCAATAGAAAAATGTGCCCCTCAAAAGGTTTTCGTGATCACGAAAACATATAGCAAATATGTTTTCGACACAAATATTATGTTTCCATGAGAGCTAATATCAAATCATTAGAAACAATGGACCTTTGATAGACTCGATTGTACGATTTAATCGGTCGATTTGATTAAGTCAAATAAATAAATAATTGAATAAAGATATTGACTACATAATTCCATAAATTGAACTGTTTTATCGATCTCAATAACTATTTTAACTGACACGAGTCATTCGCTATTATTTCTATTATTTCGATCTAAATACTAATTATTTGCAATTGAATTTTTTTGCTCTGTTGTTCGTAAGAAAACTGTATTTAATTTATATACCGATAATTAGTTTCAAAGATCTCGATTATAACGACCAATCAATGCGGCTACTAAGAAAACAACTTACTAAATCCAACGTGTCTGATTTTATTCCAATCCAAATCAATGTAGCTCAGTCTCCAGTAAATTCGATTCAAATAATTTTAATTACTTTTTTTAAATTTTTAACTTAAAAAAAAAAAAAAGAAATTATTTTGAACAGTCTAGACAGGGACGTAAATTCACGAGAGAGAGAGAGAGAGAGAGAGTAATGTTGCTCACGTATTTCCGTGACTCCCACAAAAACCGTTTGAATCTCCCATAATAATCGATGCGTTTTATACTAAGACAAAATCTCGTCGTTGCATTGAAAATACTCACTGATCTAATACACATTTAAAATGGAAAATAAAAATGTGCCGAGAGATCAGCAGAAGACTCTCGGTGAAAAGAATCAGAGGAAGAAATTATACAAAAAATAAAGAAAATTTTCTTTACTCGTTTCTTCCCCGAATCACGAAATATTATTTTCGATCCGCCTTACATAGCTCACCGCGATGAAAGTTTCACGAACAAACACACACACACACACACACATATATACGCACAAAAGTAATGAAAATCTGAGAAACGATTATTATTTTTTGTTTCCATACACAGAGGGGCACAGTTTGTTTATCACTTCCCGACTGTTCTTGTCCACGGTGCTGCACGTCCTCGTTAACAAATAATTAAAATTACGGGTCAACGTCTGCCGCGATTGTTTTTCGAATGATGTGCTAATGTTTGTTAATCGCGTTTACTGTTTTCGCAATCGCTTTTTCGTCGTCGTTGTTATTCCCTTTCTATCATTTATACATATACATATATATATATATATATATATATATATATGTATATGAATATCGATATACACATACGTATTTCTAAAGATAATATTAAATCTGTTCGAAATGGTATTTCTTCGCACCCGAATGACGCATCCGATAAAGAAACCTTGTCTTGCGGTCAATGGTTTCGCGTTTCGCAATAACAGTCCCTACATTTGCCGCGTTAGATTATACGTACGTCCTCTTCCCCTGTGTTATTAATCTACGCCAATTGTCACGAAATTTTTTCTTCAAAATAATCAAAAACAAAATTTTATTATCGAATCTTCAAATTCTATAGATTAAACGAGAATAAAATATCGAATCTCCGAAGATAGAGAAAATTCAAAAAATAAATCAATTAATCTGTAAAGAAAAATTCGAAATTAATTGAAACATTAAAAAAAAAAAATGTTTTCAAATCAAGGCAGAAGAGGATACGAATTTTTTGCTCCCTTTATCGAACCTGCTCGAAGCCATCGAGTCAGGACGAGGGTGTGAGAGGTTGGCAACCAAATTCTATGAACGAAAATCAAATATCGAATTTCTAAAAAACGACAAAATTCAAAAAAAAAAAAAATCAATGAATCTATAAAAAAATGATTCAAAAATAACTGAAACGATTTTTTTTTCTTCAATTGTAATAAGTCAAGGCAGAAGAGGATACGAATTTTTTGCTCCCTCTATCGAACCTGCTCGAAGCCATTGAGTCGGAGCGAGGGTGCGAGGTGGCGAAAACTGTGGTGGGTTTCCTATCAGTCTCGCTTCTGCTATACGTTAAAAAAAAAAAAAAAAAAAACGTCCTCCCCCTGTCTGAATTGTCGATTATGGCAACAGGCTCGAATGAAATAAGAAAAATAATATTTCGTTATAATATCGTGACTAGTTGCAGTGATTTTAACGCGTCATATACGAGATATCAAACGCCAAAACTTCCTTCGAATATATCGTTATCGTCGATAATTTCGGCAGTATAAATTGAATCGATACAGTCGCCTGCGCGAAGAGAACGAAAATCGCAGATTACGTTACGAAAGTCTCGATATCCTGAGCACGTCATCGCTATGCCGGAGAATATATACTTTATCGCCGATTTTCTCGCGTGGCGGTGGCGGCGGCGGCGATGGCAGCGACGTCGACGTTTCCAAGCGATCGAGTAGTTCTATACCTCGCGATCGAAGCAATATTTCTTCCGCAATCGATATTAACGGTATCGCGATTCTGCACGAATGGTAATGGGTGCGACGAGGTCGTGCGTTATAAAACCACGTCGGGCAAGTATATTACGTTGAAACTCTCGAAAAAAAAAAAAAAAAAAAAACCTTTTGTCGGTGTGCGTGTGCGTGTATATCTATACTTTATAAATATATATATGTACCATAGACAGATATGAATTCTTTTATACTTTTGTGCCCTTTTTTCCTCATTTATATTTTCCTGCAGTTATTTTTTGCGTTTGTATGCGTGTGTGTCTGTGTGTTTTCCATTCTCCAAGAGATATTCGAGAGTCTCAAGAGCCTCGGTGTAGATAGGCGAGCGCACATTGTGCGCGGAGTGCATAAACTCGTTGCGAGAGTGTGTATATTCAGTGGCGCAAGTCACACGGCCGGTCGACGATACGAGAGCAAGAAGAAGGAGGAGGAACGGAAAAGAAGAGAGAGAGAGAGAGAGTAAACCGGTCCCGTATCCGGACCGGAAGTGCGGACCTCTCTCGGACCACCTCGCTACACAGCCCAAGAAAACGAGCAGAAATATATTTGCGCTCGAGCAGCTTCTTCTCCGGGCGGCGAGCGCGATAGCTCTTCACGGACTCTTCAACATCCTCGCGCATAACTCCCTTTCCGCATTCACTATGCCGATGGAAAGGAGTGAATAAAAATGAGAGAAAAAATGATTTTTCTTTCAACGAAATTATTCGATATTCGATCGAATTTCGTAAAATGTTAATTTCGTAATGTAAATGTGATCCATTCGTCCAACGAATTTATTCGGAGGCTAAAAAAAAAAAAAAAAAAAAAAAAAAAAATTTACGATCGAGTTTACCGAATAGTTATGAATCAGTTTTCCATTTAGTTTATTTCTTTTGTTATTCGTTTCATTCTTTTTATCTCATCAATTCGCTTCTTATTTTTTTTATCTTTCTCGGTCCATGATCATCCTCCCCCTCCGAGATCCGCGTGTCCTTTTTCCCCTCGCTTATTCGTGCCCCGGACCCTTTCGGGGTAGCCAACAAGACGAGAAAAAAATAAAGAAAATAAAAAACCGAAAAAAAACGGAGCAAAAAGGAAATCGCTGCTCGCCGCTGAGCTACCCCGCCGTGTTCGCGGCCGCACGATGGATGGCATCCGGTGTGTCGTTCCTCGCTGTCCGGAGAATGCACTTTGAGGAATGAACAGAGCGACGAGCCGGTGCATAACCCGAGCCCTTTATACAGGAGAAATTGCCTCCTCCTCCTCCCCCCCCCTCCCTCTCCCGCCGCTTTTCGTGCGCTTTTTTTTTTATTCCTTTTTTCTTTTGTCCCCCTTATTCTTTCCACATCGTTTTCTTGCTCTCGAC
Organism: Campoplex nolae; assembly: GCA_037893425.1. Taxonomy (NCBI): domain Eukaryota; kingdom Metazoa; phylum Arthropoda; class Insecta; order Hymenoptera; family Ichneumonidae; genus Campoplex; species Campoplex nolae. The sequence goes on from JBBLXU010000686.1 coordinate 2,295,464, forward strand.
TCTTCCTCGTACAGCTATATAGCTACGAGAACGGAACTGCTCCGGAAACGATATAATTATCGAAAATTATTTTACTTCGATAAAAAAGCTCTCGCTTCAAATATTTTTCCTGCTCGTGTATATATTAATCTCTCAAACACTTTTAACGCGCGAAACAATAGCCTCGAATCGCCTCAATAATATCACAGCTAAAATCGTTTTTTCAACGTTCTTTGCTCAAACTTTCGATTCGGTATATCGCGTATTTGACAAAAATATTGACTCGTTCGAATATAAATGATTTTCACACTTGAAAATAAAAAAAAACAAATGATATTTTGCAAACTTCTTTCTCTTTCGTCTCGTGATTTCTCGTAACCAGGCACATGTGCGTCACAAAGACTGCCACTGGCAAAACTGCAATCACGAATCTCACTCAGCAGCTCTCTCATCTACATGTATATATGCGCATGTATTTACGTTTATACACGTGTTTGTGTGCATATAAATAGTCAAAAACTTGTGATTATTCTTATTGGGCCTGCGAGCAGCCGGAAAGCAGCCTGAATCTTGTGCTACTCGCCTGCCCCCCCCCCCCCTCCCCCATTTTTCTCCCTTTTTTGATATATAAGATATTATCGCATGCAAATTGGTTCGATCTATTTTGATTCTAAAATATCTTGTAAAAGCCACAAAAATTTTTTCATTATTTTTCATCATATCAGACTTGCCGGAAACGGGAGATAACGCCGGTTGCTTGCTGCGCATGAAATGCCAACTTTGACACTCTCCCGCGGAATATTTCTGGCAAGTGAAAAGCATACTCGAAACTAAATTATCACATGGATCATAAATATCGAGCGATTCGAACCGGTGGCCATTGAACTTTTCGCAATGTAATTCATCGTCGTTGTATATATGTATATAGATGTGTATCCGCATATACCTATACCATAGTAGCCTGCAATTATGAAGCTCGCGAAATTTAGCAAGCCCGCTCGATATTAATCAATAGAATTGTTGTTGTTTTTTTTTTTTTTCTCTTATTCTCGCGATAGATACGTTTTTTTTTTGTCGGTGTTTTGGAATTTGGCGTATCGTATCGGGCGCGTGCCAATTTATTGGCCAATTTGTTAGGTTTATCGTCGAGTTTAGTATCGGAACACCGAGCGTCAACGATCTCATGTGTTTTTATCGTTCAATTTATATTTGTCTTTCGGCATTTTTTTTTTTCTTTCTTTCCCCGATGAATTACGGGATCGAAGTCAATCGTAATATTTTTTTTAACAATATTTTGACGCTCTGAGACGAACGGAAGCTTCCCGTCTCTCTCTCTCCCCCTCTCGTTCTCTCACTCTGTATTCAGCGACGAGGAGACCCAAGCTCCGCTACAACACTTCGTGTACTCGATTTAGCCACCTCGCGGGACCTCCGCGAGCCAATAAAACCGATAAATCCGTCCCGTCCGGGTTATATATCGTTCTATTAAAAGTACTACTCCCTCTCACTCTTTTCCTCTTCTCCTCTCTCTCTCTCTCTCTCTCTCTCTCCTCTCTCTCTCTCTCTCTCTCTCTCAAACTCACCGCTCTCCCGATTTTCTACCGTGTACAATAGAATTGTACACTCGGATACACATATGTGTATTATTATACCGAAAATACAGATTACCACGGATCTCGCGGGCTCTCCCGTTAAATCGTTGTTCCTTTCCGCACAATTCTCGCGACATTTCTATTATCGTTTTTCGCTACCGCGGCCACTTCCTACCTCTCGTTTTATATATATGTCTAAACATAGCTCATACGTATATATATATATATATATATATATATATATATATATATATATATATATACACGTATATATATACGTATATATATACGTATTAATACGAGTGCATGTATGTGTATATATATATATATATATATACGTATATACGTATATATATACGTATATACGTATATATATACGTATATATATACGTATACGTATATATATACGTATTAATACGAGTGCATGTATGTATATATATATATATATATATATATATACACATACATGCACTCGTATTAATATCTACACGCCTTGCCAGACGATTTTCGGCAATCTTCCTCTCTCTCTCTCTCTTTCTTACTCAGTCTACACGCGCTTCCGCCTCGTCGTCTTCCATTATATACATCTGCATATTCTTTTCTTATTACGTGTCACAGCATCCACAGAATTTTCTCATAGTGTTTATACAACGTTCCGCGCAATCTCTGCCGCGACTCTAAGCTGGCTTCACGGTGTAATCCAGATTTAGAGACACACAGAAGGGATATCCGTCTCTCTTCCTCTACCAATTTTCTATCCTGCTTCCTTCGTTCTATATTTGTAATCGCTCGTATATATAATATATATCGTTTCTCAAATAATTCCGAATACTCGACGACTTTTTGTTGGAATTGAAATTTCCATTCGCTTTTCTAGAGCCCAATGCTTCTTGTACAATTGAATCAGTGCGCGTTCATTTATTGAACATCGATATTTTAGGCAATCAGAATAAATGGTTTCCCGCAATCTCACCATTTTTTTATGCTTTACATTGTTTTTGTTGGAGCTCCAATGACTCTTGACAAACTCAATAGTGAAATAAAAAAATGTTTATTTCTATGAGATAAGAAAATGAAAATTTCAACGAGTTGAAACGATTCGATTTTAGAAAAAATATTGAACAAAAACGAACTGCTTTCTTTTTTTTTTTTTTTTTTTTTTTACAGATCAGCACACGTGTCGAAAGCGAATGAAAGATCAAACACGCTTCGCGTTTATGAATCAGACATAATCGACTTCGCGCTCAGCTATATTAAATTTTCGTAAAAATTCTCTATTATAGCGAGCGATCGTAGGGGTGTGAGGGAAAAGTTGGAATGGAACGTACGTGAGGTAGATTGAAAGAAAGATTTTTCACGTAACTATATATATACATAGAGAAAGAGGGATAGAGAGAGAGAGAGAGTCGAATGGAGAAGAACATTCGTCACGATCTCAAACGATTAGGAGAAGAGCTCAAAACTTTTGTTATATCGTGTGTTGTTTCCTTGGGATCGTTGGAGCCTTTTGTGTGGCATCGACAAAGCCTCTTTCTCTTTTCTTCCTCTTGGAGTAGCTGAAAAACGAGGAAGATTCAAGCAAAAGGTAGTAAAATACGCGATAGGATTAATTTTTCGGATATTCTCACGCTTCAATGGCTCTTCCACTACAACGGAAGGTCAAAAAAAAAAAAAAAAAAAAATATCGCCATTTCACAGTCGAGCTCTTCGCTCCCTGTACGACTTTCGCCACAGTCGCCCTTCTTTTTCTTCTTCTTCTTCTTTCCTGTGCACAAAACAGTCCGATGGGAGTGGAAACGACGATGAGATGCCATTGTTGTTGTCCAGAATTCTTTCCATACCAGCATCTTTTTCAACCTTTTTCGAGCTTCGCGTCCATTTCACCAAATTTAAAGAACGAAGAAAAGCCACTGAAAGCCACTCACCCCGTGTTCGTTCTAAGGAAAAATTCAACTTGTTGAAAAATGAGGGACGCAAGAACTTGTCGCGGTACGTGTCCGAATGCAGACATTCGTATTCATCGCAAATACGTTTCTCCGGTTTCGTAAAATTTCGTCAGAGTTAAAAAAATAATAAAAAGACAAATTATGAAACAAATCTTTCAATAAAATTATTAATAACAGGACGAAAACGATTTTAAGAAAAGTGTTCAAAGTTTTTTTTAACTACTTTTCGAACGAAGAGATACAAAAAGAAACGCGGAAAATCGATCATTTTTTTTTTTTTTTTCTTTCTTCAGAATCGAAAAGAAATCGATTTTATTTTCAGCGGTTACTAACCTTGTAACTGTGAATTTTGAGACACACCGTATAGGCTTATATACATATTTGTGCTGACAGAAATAGGTAGCTCTTGTGGTGCTGGTGCTCGAAGAAAAATGACCTGGTCCAAACGAGCAAAGTTATAATACGATTGGGAAGGGCGTCACAGACGATACGGACAGGTACCAATGAACAGGTAGACGACTCGCCACGAAACCTTTATGCCATTCCTTATATACGTACGTCAAGGTGATGCAAATAAAATCAATATTTTTTTTTCGATCGTGTCTATAATAATTGTTCTTTTAAATTGTGGGAGAAACTGACTATATTTCATTGAGTATACCAACGTTTATTGTTACAGCAGCGAATAATCGATATTTCTATGCTATTTTCGATGAAAATTGATTATACGAATCAAACATCGTTTCGGTAACCTCTAATTGTGTTTAACAGAGACTCAAATTTCGAGAAATATACTTTTTTTTTTTTTATTAAGTATAATATATTTTGTGATAAAATCGAAAAACTGAAACTTGCGTGTCGTGATTCTTAGTCGGAATTGAAAATCTTCAATTTTTCGATAAAAAATGAATTTTTCGAAAAGAAAATTTCGAAATTTTTCATTTGCTCTGCAAATCTTTGATCCACTTTTCCCAAAATTAAATCCGCCATTATTTTCTCGATCGAGAGGGTTCGCAGTAACGAAAACTGTCGATCGAACAAATAATAGACTTCCGGATGATCGCGGGGTTCCGAGTCGATCATTTTTTTCTCAAGAATTAAATTTTGTTTTTCTGTCCGCCATAATCCCTTTATTCCTCCGATAATTCCCTCATTCTTATAAAATATCTTTAGTGTCCCTGCGCTTAATTGTTTCCTTGTTTCCTCGTACATAGTTACCTTCGTTCGTTGAATACACCGAAATCGTATTCTCTTGTTCCTCCCTTTTTCTTCGATTTTTCTTATTGTTCGGCACCGAGACAGCCTCGAGGTTTTCGAGACCGAAGCAAGAAGGTGGTGAGGTAAGGAGGAGGAGGAGGAGGAGGAGGGATTGAGAGAAAGAGGGGACGAAAGAAAAAATGGCGACTAAAATGAAACACAGGAAACAAGAGATTGTACAAGCCCGCGTGTCGAAGAAGACCGTGAAGTCACTTCCCGGAAACTCTAATCCACTTCTTCACGGATCCGTTGGAAAGCCACCGGTGCCTTGGTCTTTTCTGCCGGATCGCGCGACCGGCTCTCTCGGCCACTTCCGTCTTTGAAACGCACCGACGATTCTGTATTACTCTTGCGACTCGATTTTTCAACCTATAGATATATCATAGCTGTGTGTAAAAGTGGATTTCAAAGGTCTCGTTGTTCATTTCTTTGCCATTCGCCTCTCTAGCTTAAAAACACACAATGACTTGGCCAAGATCGCCATTTACAAAATTTCTTTCTTTCTTCCTTTTTTTTTTTCACGTCGATTTACTCTACTCGAGAAATATATATTGATTCTTACTGAAAAACGACAAACTCGTGATCGAACCACATCCCTCGATTCCTCGTTTCTACGTATCTGTACATAAAAGTTTATCTGCCAAGTTTTTTCATTCTACGAACACACAAAAATAATCAAGGATCGACTCGAAACCGGTTGGTCCAATATTCTTCGTTATTTAAGGAGAGTAGCTACATACGACAATATGATAAGAATTTAATAAAATTTAGTGATAACATTCTTTAGGATCAAATGCAATGACACAATTTTTTTTCAAATTTTTCGTCTACATAGTTGTCGAATAATTGGAGTTTACAATATGCAAAAGATATACCTATATATATCAGAATCCTACGCTTACTGATGTAAACTCTAGTGTTGAATTACTCGAAAACTATGTAGAAGAAAAATCTTAAAAAATGTTGTATATTCATATTTAATCCAAAAGAATATGCTCACCAAATTTCATTAAATTCTAATCATTTAGAATTTTCCTATGCTTTTAACATGCCAACATTGTTGTGTGTAGCCAACCTCCTTAAGGAGGGTGGCTACATACGACAATATGATAAGAATTTAATAAAATTTGGTGATAACATTCTTTAGCATCAAATGCAATGACACAATTTTTTTTCAAATTTTTCGTCTACATAGTTGTCGAATAATTGGAGTTTACAATATGCAAAAGATATACCTATATATATCAGAATCCTACGCTTACTGATGTAAACTCTAGTGTTGAATTACTCGAAAACTATGTAGAAGAAAAATCTTAAAAAATGTTGTATATTCATATTTAATCGAAAAGAATATGCTCACCAAATTTCATTAAATTCTAATCATTTAGAATTTTCCTATGCTTTTAACATGCCAACATTGTTGTGTGTAGCCAATCTCCTTAAGAGTCAGTCTTTCTCTACTGTCAAAATTCCATCCAATTTAATATTCGATCTTATGTATATTGACCGAGTGTACCTCGCCTCATCCTTTCTCCATTTAAAAATCCTCGGCTCGTTACGTTGCTCATTGTGAACGATCGATTGCGCAAACACATAGTCACTCCGATGGCGTAAAGAGTACTCGTACAGGCTTCGTACACATCGTGTTACGAAGAAGTTCGTAACGTTCTTGTATTTTCTTGTTGTCTTTACTTTACGAAAGTATTCGTGTTTGTTACTTTTATTTTATTTATTTTTTAATTATTTTTCATCATCTTTATATCAATAATTAGTTTTGCTTTATTTATTTTTCGTTTTCTTTGTCATTTTATTCGTCTCGTCCATCTTTCCTTCGATCCTTCAATCGTCTTTTTAACACTTCTGTTTAATCGCTTTGTTGTGATCCTAATTTAAAATCGATGAATCGTTGCACGAATTATTCTAAATTCGTTAGACCAAACGTGTATGAAAAAGCAAGAAAAAGTGTTGATGACGATTTATACGAGATGAGCCAACAGCTAACGTTATGTACGCGAGGCAGGTCGAGAGAGACTTTGAGCTATACGAGCTCACAAATCGGGTATTACAGACGCAACAGACGCTGAGCAACATGAGAAAAGAGAGAGAGAGAGAGAGAGAGAGAGAGAGAGAGAGAAAAAACGAAGTAAGAAACTGGAAATATGAAAGTGGGTTGGCGCCGGAACGATTCCATTCTCGTTGCGTCATATCGATTCTCTCGAGCGAGCAACGTGTTTTATAATTGTTTCACGTTTCAGGCACATTTCCGACATAGTCTCTCACTCACTCTCTCTCTCTCTTTCTCTGCTTCGCTCGTTCATTGGGATAAGTGCATATACTCATACACAACGAACCAATGCGATTGTAAGCCTTGCGACATTAACGATGAGACTACTCGTGAGAAACTAACAGAGAATAATCCAAAAATTTCAAAACGATAAATCTATTATAAATATACCTGAACTGTACAAACGAACACTGAAAACGATATTTTATTGAAATATTCAAATATTTTTATGCCCACGTTTTCGACAACAAAAAAATTTGTCTCCAGTCAACAAAATTCCGAATGTTACAACAAAATTTCTTCTTCAATAAAACTTTGTTGAGACTATTAAATATTTTGAGGTTTCAACAAAATTTCGTTTTCAGTGGATGGAATCAAATTTCATTTTTACTTTGCAACCTTTCTTTTCCATAAACAGAGATTGATAAAGAAATAGGGAAACAGTAGTAAAATTAAAGTAAAAAAAAAAAAGTCGTTAAGTGAATTTTTCTCTTTCGTTCTGTTTCACAGACTCAAACTTCGATAGGATGTAAAGGCTTGTACGAATTCTGCAAAAAATCAACGAAAGGCAAATGAAACTTATCGCGATGCTGCGATAAGAGAAAGAAACCTGTGTCGGTTTATCTTATCGAGAGAACTAGCAAGTTCATCATCCTCACTTTTCTATGCGCGATGACTGAAAAAAAAAAAAAAATATAATTAAAAAAAAAAAAAGAAATACGAAAGGTAAAGAGAGAAGAAGGAGGAAGCATGAAATATCTTAATTGAAGCGCGAGAATGAAACTGTGAATTTACGAAAGATAATACACGGAAGGGTTACAGCAAGACATTTAAACGTCAGGTGCCCAGAGTTCCCTGTTGCTTTTTCTGAAAAGCCTCATCTCATTCTTTTTTCTTTTTTTTTTTTTCTTTTTCATCATCTTCGAGAGGGTGGCAAAGTCATATACATATGGACAGACTCACTTACAAATGAAACACAAAGAAAAGGAGAACGAGGCTGCACTCTCGAAGACGAGAATCGTTCGCGGATGCTGCGTGATGAGAAAGAGGAGTATTCACTTTATTTCTGTGTATTTCAACGCACTTGTACTAATCTCATGCGACATGTACATTGAATTTGCTCTTCCTTGATACAGTTTTCCCGTATATACTCCGTCCATGGCATATTTTGCCATCGAAAGCGAGAGCTTATTCTCTCAGAGAGAGAGAGAGAGAGAGAAAATTTGGATGAGAAATCGTCAGGAAGTACCGATAAAAAAAAAATTAAAAAAATATTTCGCTTCGATTCATCGGAATAAAACTGAAAAATCATTTTTTTTTTTTTTTCGTTATCAGTGCGGTGTAGGAATGTCATCCCATGTGTATGTACTCGAAGAGAGTTTCGAGAGGAAAAGAAAAGGAAGTGAGCCTGAGCTCAAAGAGCGGGAAGAAAGAGAAGAGCGAAAAGAGAGAGAGAGAGAGAGAACCTTTTCCTTCTCTCGATGTTCAGGGAACAGAGGCAGGTTTTAAGGTTCTCTGGAGCGCGTTGTATGGAGTGGCACTCTGCACTCTCGCAGACTCAACCAACGCTTCCCTTCTCCTCGCCCTTTCTTCCCTGTGGTCCATGTGTATCTCTCTCTCTCTCTCTCTCTCTCTCTCTCTCGCTCGCTCGCTCAAGAGGCCCCGCGACGTTCCCATGACGAGAGAAGCTCTCGTGTATATGTCGAGTGACGAGGGTGAACCACGGGCTTTTTATCGACTTCCGGTCGGCGTTTTACTCTCTTTCTCTGTCTCTCTCTCTCTCTCTCTCTTTCGTACATGCACACGTGCATCAAGCACCGACCGAAGAGACCAGAACCTCGTTTAAGGACGCTCTACATGTACATTCCCAAGCAACAATTTTTTTTTCCTTCTCATTATCAATTTCTATTTTCCAACAATAAACGCTCTCATCATCTTTTCACAATTACAACGTTGTTTTTTCACACTTTAGTTACATATTTTTTCAATCACAATCTCAATGGTTTTGCAAATGATGAAAAATCTTGTTCACGAACGAATGCATTTTGTTCTCGATCGAATAATCCTCCATTATTTTTATTTTTTTTTTAATTTTTTTTTTTCACATCTCTTCCCATCGATTCGTTAAAAATTCACCTGTCATTGTTCCATGTTTTATTTCACTTTTAAACTATTTCTCCAGAGCTTTCGAAAAATTGTTTCAAAATGAAGAAAAACTTTTGTCTGGGAATGTATGTATCCAAGATCCTTAAAGCCGTCTCTCGTTCCATCTCTCATATTTTCTCTCTTCTCTCTCGTTGCTCCCTTTGTGAAAAGACCGCAGGGTATCTCAAACACCCTTTTATCGTATATCTATGTATATGTATATTTTACGTGTTTACTCATACTACAAGTAAGCACATCTATGTACTTGTACAAGTTCGTATATATATTTATTCACTCATATACCATCGCAATTGCTTATGCATATATATATATATATATATATATATATATATATATATATATATATATATATATATATATATATATATATATATATATATATATATATATATATATATATATATATATATATATATATATATATATATATATATCGTCTGCCTTTTCTTATGTATCGTTTAAGGTGCACACGGGCTTTCCGTTGCATCCATCCCCCTTGAAATCCGAGCGTAACAGGTTGCCGAAAGAACTTTGCACATTTTCACTTAACCGTACACGACGCAATGCCGGGGCTCTCTAAAAGCACGGCGAGAGTAAATTATAGTCGAAACTCTCGTAAAATTTATTTTCCCCCTGTGACAATCTCCCACTTTTGTTTTAAACGTCTGTGTCCATTTTTTCATTTAATAAATTAGATGAATATGTCAAAAGCGATTAATGGAATATATAAGATTATTCTGAAAATCCAAATCCGAAACAATTGATATATCGAAAACGATATAGTTGAGATTTTTGATTTTTTTTAACAATTTTGATAGATTCTCGTATTTTATATATTGATAGCTGTGCCTGCGGGCTTCACCCGCCGCATATCTAGCAGGAAAAATAATCAAACGAAAGATTTTCATTTTTTTTTTTTTTTTTTTTCTTCAATCTTTCATCATTTCCATTGAAAATACTGCAACTTTTTTTCTATACCGGACTGAGCATTCAGCGACCGCTCGTTTTGGTCGTTTTTCGATTTCCCTCAAATTTAACGAAATTGGAAATTGAACGAAATCGTTAAACTTTTTTTTTTTTTTTTGCATATCTGTTGAAATTAAGATAACGAAATTTTACAAAAGCACAAACTCAGTTTGAATCATAATCTTGAATTTCGTGAAAGAATCATTGTAATCGGTTCAGTCGTTTCCGATTGAAAAGCGATCAAACATTTTTTAGCCAACAGATTTATATACATATAGATTAAAAACGCTCATTATTTATTCTACCAAGTTTCGTTATTCGAATTTTTTACTGAAAAGATATAATATTGAAACGCGGGATTTTCCGCACATTTCTGAATAATCGTTCGTCGTTCAAAAAAATTTTTTTTTTTCCTCTTACAAGCTAATTCCGTGGTCTAGACTTCCTCATACGCTCGAGAAGCCTCCGGCTCAATGAGGAAAAGTTAAATCTGCAACGCTCAATTCTCATCTGTTACGAGTAAATATATTTTTACTTCTAAGACTCTCCGCTGTATTGAATTCAATTTTGTGTGACAATACACTGCTCGGACGCGGATATGATAAAAACATTAGCTGGAAATTTCTCGAACTGAATGAGAGAAACGCGCTGTGACGAAAACAAATTAGTCACACACACGCACGCCGCGCACTCGAGACGTCTGATTCGACGTTGGCTCAATCTTTAAAAAAATATTCAACAAACTCGAACGTTTCTTACCGGCGTCATGATTCTCGCGAATTTTCATTACTTTTCGTAAATTTGATGAAAATTAACGAAAAAAAAAAAAAAAAAAAAAAAAAAAAAAAACTAAAAACTTACTCCCTCGAAGACGTGAATACGAAATATCGATATTCGCGGACGATGAAAACACCGTTGTATATACGTTTCCGGATACGTGATCATTGCGCGATACACGTGGAAAGAAAAATGGAAAGGAAAAAAAAAAAAAAAAAAATGACCAGTCAGCGAAAAAAAAAAAATGTGGGAATCCCAATGGATTAGGGTCACAGACCTATCGATTTAGCTCAGCCTCTTATGGTATTATACTCGATACAACGACAACAACAAAAAAAAAATCTCATTTGCATAAGAAACGCGATGAAGACTCGCGAAACGGGCTAATCGAGTTGTGTACAGTAAAACGAACGTTGATAATCTATTCGTCAATGAATCGTGGACGAATGCTTGTATCTTCGTATAGTTGATGGAGAGAAGGAAAAAAAAAACATTGTAAAGATCAAGCAAACCGAGACAGAAAAAAAAAAAAAAGTTGTTTCTTCGGGTCCGAGAATCGATTTCCTGCGACTTTTTTTTTCCGTCATTTTAATTTTTTTTATTGCCTCTCCTATTCGATCCATACTGGTAATGAGCATAAAATGTTACTTATGAGCAATTTTATTTTCATTTTTTGTATAAAAAAAAAAAAAAAAAAAAAAAAAAAAAAAATTGTTTTGAACTCAATAATAAACCTTTACATCCTGCTGAAAAAATATAGGAAATTCGCGTCTTGAATTCGACTTCGTGCAAGCACGAATGTACGCTTTTTTTCTTAGCTCGATGTTGCTCAAACTGAAATCACGATCGCCAAAACTTTGGTGTACACGAATAAAAATAAATGTGTGCGAATGAACATATATATACGCTGTTTCGATCGCGAAATCGTACGCGCTCCTCTTTTCATACTCGTCTGTGAATATATATGCATCCGACCTTGATCCGGTCGTTGACCCGGCTCTCGAATCTCCGGCTTTTTATGCAGCTTCGTCTTTTGAGAAATAAATTCTTATGGTAAAAATCATCATTTTTCTATATGTCAACTCTCATTATTTTCTTAAGGAGGCTGGCTACATACGACAATATGATAAGAATTTAATAAAATTTAGTGATAACATTCTTTAGCATCGAATGCAATGACACAAATTTTTTCAAATTTTTCGTCTACGTAGTTGTCGAATAATTGGAGTTTACAATATGCAAAAGATATACCTATATATATGAGAATCCTATGCTTACGGATGTAAACTCTAGTGTTGAATTACTCGAAAACTATGTAGAAGAAAAATCTTAAAAAAATTGTATATTCATATTTAATCCAAAAGAATATGCTCACCAAATTTCATTAAGGAGTTTCGGTACAAAAGGCAAAATATTAAGAAATTAATGAAATTTGGTGATAATGTTCTTCAACATCAAGTACGAAAACACAATTTTTTTTCAAAATTTGTCTTCTACTTATAGTTATCGAGTAATTACGCATTGAAGCAGATTTTTTATGCCCGAAGTAGTATACCTGTATATATGGAAACGCTATGCTTATACACGTGAACTTTAGTCTTCAATTACTCGATAATTTTAAAATTTTTAACTTCTTGAAATTTTTTGTTTTTATCATGGTTTAGCATGGCAACATTGTATCGCCTGTACCAAAACTCCTTAAATTCTAATCATTTCGAATTTTCCTATGCTTTTAACATGGCAACATTGTTGTGTGTAGCCAACATCCTTAACGACAGAGAATAATACATTTTCCTCGAGATATCTTTGAGAATATCGAAAATGAAATTAAAAAAAAAAAAAAAAAAAAAAAAAAAAAACAATATTGTTTCAATCACTTTGACAACCATTCGTCTCCATATTGGTTCGTGGCTATTAAGACATCGCGTTAACTCCCATCGACACACAAAATTCTTTTTAGTTACCCCTTTAAGTAGAAATATTTTTATGACTCGTCACAGCATAACGTCTATGAAATATCTGTCTCGTCATCAACACGTGGCATAGCTTACACGTTCCACGGTATACACATACACACACACACACACACACACACATATTCGTAGACGTTATGCATAAAACATATAATCGTATACATCCATAAATATATATGAAACTTTCTCTGAACATTCGCGAGAAAAGTGCTAGAACGAGTATAGAACGTATGTGTATAGAGGGTGTTACAAAAGTGAGGTAAAACGCATGAGCAGGATCGATGATACGAATTTCAGACGAAAAATCTCTGTTTGTATTAATCTGGAAAAAATCGTTGGTTAAATGTCGATTGAATGGGCACTCGTGAAATGATCGAGTCGCAGTCTTCGCGTTGGCGTTAGAAAAAATAGCTCGAATACTGATAAAACGAAAATTTATTGGATATCAAAAGTCGGAGCAAAGATATTTCTCAACGAGATTCAGCGGATCTTACGGGGACAACTTTTTGATGGACTGTGTATTTTTCTTTTCTTTTCTTTTTTTTTTTTTTTTTTTTTTTTTTTTTCTTTATGCGGGGGACGTTGAAACGTGAGTTTGTGTTTACGCTCGTGAACGCGCGTAACGAGCTATTATGCTCGAGCGCGCGTAACTCGAAAGCAATGCGTAACAACTGCAAGTAAAATAGCTTTGTATGCATATAAATATAGATATATATGGAACTAAGCTGTTTCATATCTGAAGCTTACAACACACGAGCAGCACGTAAACCGGTGTAAAAGAATTCCACCAACGTTCGAACTAAACGCGTTTCGTATACGCATGCGCGGGAGAGCTGTGATAAAGAGATGAAAAAAAAAAAAGAAAGAAAAAGAAACGCGAAATGAGAAGAAGAAAAATGCTTTTATTTATCAGCGTTCCATGCGAGATACGGCCAACGGAAGATCTTACGTCTCTTTTATATGCAGATAAGAAGAAGAATACGGAAGAATATTAACACACACGCCCGCCCGCACCGGCAATCACGAGTTGAGATAATTGTTACGTCGATGAAAATCAAGCTACTGCACGCCCACGCTGAAAACAAAATTTGATTTTGGAACAACCCAAATTTTCATTCTGTTCGGTGAACAATTTTTTGCTGTTTGATGGAAAATATAATCGTTCGCGTTCAACGAAAAAATTGTTGATCGAACTAAATCCGTTTGGTTGAACGAAAATTTAGTTGTTCCATAATCAAATTTTGTTCTCGGTGCATACTCGGGATTTAGATGGGGGCACAGGAGCTTTTTTAAATTTTTTAGGTATTTTTGAAGCCTCTCTGGTACAGGTGAACGAAATTTTTTCATCGAACTCAAACGAACGAGTGAAAATACGTTCGTATTAAGGAGTTTCGGTACAATAGGCAAAATGTTAAGAAATTAATGAAATTTGGTGATAATGTTCATCAACGTCAAGTACGAAAGGACAATTTTTTTTCAAAATTTCTCTTCTACTCAGTTATCGAGTAATTACGCATTAAAGCAGATTTCTTATGCCCGAAGTGTATACCTATATATATGGAAACGCTATGCGTATACACGTGAACTTTAGTCTTCAATTACTCGATAACTGTGAAGAAAAATCTGAAAAAATTTGTATTGTCAAATTTGGCACTGGAATATGTTCACAAAATTTTATAAAATTCTTAACTTTTTGAAATTTTTTGTGTTTTTAACATGATTTAGCATGGCAACATTGTATCGCCTGTACCGAAACTTTTTAACTATTTTTTCGAATTTAATTTATTGCAGATCATCTCGTATGTAAAATTCATTTTTTTTTTTTTTCATACGAAAGTAAGAAGAGAAAGACAATCTAGGCCGGAAGAATAATTCTGTTTGCGAAATGAATTTCGCATAATAATAATTTTTGCATATATAGTTTTAAATACACGAGGACAAAGACATAGAGCGTACGCGGGATACAAACGTCTGCGGAAATAAAATTGGCCATGGAGCAGGAGGAAGGTGCCGTGAACCCGGAAGGGTGTATGTTCCCATCGCTGTGACATTATATATACACACCCCAGTGTGGCGATCAACGAGTAGCGTTGAACAAGAAGAGTTGTACGACACAGATGAAGAAACAGCATCCCCACTCGCGCATTCAGACATTCAAAGTTTCTATATCGAGAAACGGAGTTTTGTTGCCAGCGGGCGTTCGAGATACTGATTAATTTTGAAACTAAGGTATCGCGCCGAGTTATCCGCAATCATTCGGATCCCCGAGAAAAGACCGGAAAATAACGTTTGTTATCAGCAAGAATTCTCGTTATTGGTCAGCGCGTATTTTTGGCTTCTTTATAAATCAATTAAATCCTGTTTTTCATTATAGTACTGTCTCGAAGAGAACCGGAAACGGTTGATTGCCGCGGGTTCGTCGGTCGAATACATTCGATTTTCTTTTTTTTTTTTTCTACCTCTTTTCAGCCAAGTACTTCTCGATTAACGAAAATATCGTTACACTTTTATTGACTTCAAAGTACAATTTATAAACACCTTTTTTCCCCCCACCTAATTCCTGTCGCATTATTATTTATTTCATTTATAAATTACCTACATAATACAATATACAAAAATTTTATGTCTCAAAACTTTCGAATTTCTCGTGCCATGCTTAAACCATGTTAAAAACACAAAAAATTGTCAAAAAGTTAAGAATTTTATAAAATTTGGTAAACATATTCGTTTAGTGCCAAATTTGACAATACAAATTTTTTCAGATTTTTCTTCTACACAGTTATCGAGTAATCGAAGACTAAAGTTGACGTGTATAAGCATACCGTTTCCATATATATAGGTATACATTCCGGGCATAAGAAATCTGCTTTAATGCGTAATTACTCGATAACTAAGTGGAAGAGAAATTTTGAAAAAATTTGTCTCTTCGTACTTGATGTTGAAGAACATTATCACCAAATTTCATTAATTTCTTAACATTTTGCCTTTTGTATCGAAACTCCTTAATCGTAGAAGTATAAAATTGCTGGAAATATACATCGGCGCGTTAATAGATCCGCTTTATTCAATGTGATATATCGATCAATAAAGAGATGATCGGAACGCCGAGTGAACGTTTTCTGGTGTTTATTTAAACAGGAGGAGCGTCAAGGACCTTCCTACTTCGAACTGCCTTCAGGAAATATTCATAAATATGTATATACTATGATCAGTTGTTTAAAGTCTCTCTCGGTTTTTTCCTCCTTCTCCTTTTTTCTTCCCTCTCCCCCTCTCTCTCTCTCTCTCTCTCTCTATACTTTTTCACATCAACAATGTTCATTTGACGCTGTTTGGCTAGTTTTTTTTTTTTTTTTTTTTTTTTTGTTTCGTTTCTTTCCTCGTCTCGCATTATACGGTACACATTACAGGCGATTATTTCCGAGTCACCGTGCCGTTGACTCATTATGCTAATTTCAATGATTTTTTTTTTTTTTTTTTTAAACGCTCCAACGTTCAATTGGATAATTGCTTGTTGTCGTTTTCGAACTTGGACGCCGAGATTGATGGAAAGTTGAAAATAAAGATCGTCAAGTTGTCAACTCGATCATCAAGAAATATCGCTCGTGTATTATTATTTTACAAATTTGTTTTTTTTTTTTTTTTTTTTTTTTTTTTCCTTTTTTTAATATTATTTACGCTTATTTATTCTTATGCGGAAGTCCAAACAATTGACATCGGCGAGACGTACGTAACCTTTTTAAAAAACTGCTTCAAATTTCTGACAAATGTCGGGTACTGAGAAGAAAACTGAGATAAAAAAAAAAAAATCATTAGAAAAAAAACATCGTTAGTCAAAGGTCGATCACGTGTTGAGAAAGGAACCAGGTCTGGTCTCCACGTGGCAACGGATTAGTTCCGGAGCAATAATGCACCCGATGCACTTTAGTGTGTGTGTGTGTGTGTGTGTGTGTGTGTGTGTCTCTCTCTCGAACTCGATACCATCTCGAGTTTCTTTTTTCAGAAAATTTTTTCCACATTTTTTCAACATACAAGGGTATCGAATGGTGTATATATAAATATAGGGTAAACGATTTTATGCACAAACGCGTTAGTATCTTCAGAGAGTTATCCTTCCTCAACTCGGACTAAAATCACCCTTCGGAAGCGCGTTTCAAGTTTTCCAATAACATTAGAAAAATCGCTCAGATTTTTTTGAGGCTTCATCGTAGACGATCACACTGGAGAGATCGCGCCGCGTGGAACAACTCGTTAGAGTTTCACGAGGTGTCAGACCGAGACGTCAAATATAAGCTTGAAAATTGTCGTCACGAAACATCGCTTTAAACTTTCAGTATATCAAATTTTTGTTCGAATATTCGACATTTTGTTGCCTGAAGAAACAAAATTTTGTTCATTACGTTCAACAAAATATTTTTATTTTACAACAAAATTTCATTTTCAGTAGGTTTATCCGAAATTTTTTTTTTTTTTTTTTTTTTTTTTTTTTTAATTTTTTTCAAACTCTTGCTCCGCTTTTTTTCGTCTACGCTCGTATCGGGCTCGACGATCGTTTTCACCGTCGTTACCTGCATTTAAATCCCTTTCATTAATGCCCTCGCAAGATTTTCTACGTTCGTCATCCCAAACGAGTGAAATTCGCTGCCCAAAAAGTTTGACCGATTTTAGAAAAACCACGAACTCATCAGTACCGAATAGGCTCAGCTTTGAAATGGAATTTGTTTCTATGAAATAAGAAGATCGATCAAATTTTGCGGTGAAATTGAAGAAAAAAACAAAAAAAAAAAAAAAAAAAAAATCATTGCGTCTCGCATTCGTTCCGATCGTGACCGCGTAGTAATCGTAGCGCGCAGCACGAGTATGCGGCTCGAATAACTCTCGCAAAATTTATCATTTCACATCGTATGCATATTATGTAACATTGATTCGAGATGCTCGAATATCTTTTTCTTTTTTTTTCTCTTTCTTGCTTCATTATGAATAAGACGTATACGAGCGTAAATCTTCATCCGAAGCATCGTTATAAAACTGATAATACGAGTGAGCATTTTTTGTCTCACGTTTTATGACTACAAATTTGTATGAAAATGTTTTTAGTATAATTATGAAATTTTTGAATTAAAAACAAAAAATGGTCTGAATAATAGAACTTGAAGAATTATTGAAATTTGTTCGATAGATAATTATAAAAGTTGCATAACAAGTTTGGCTTATTTCGATGTGAAATGAAAATATAAATTTCTTCATACATCGCTCCCATATTTATATAATCTCGTCAATTATTGAATTTTTCATTCCGGATGCTGCTAGCTCAGAAATCTAATCTCGCGGAAGTGTTAAGGAGTTATTGGGCGTCGTTATATCTTGACTTCGCGAGGTTGAATCACGGAAGCACGATACTTCCGATTGCCTGGTGAATTAGGCAAGCACTTTGATCACGATCTTGTATACAGATTGTCTATTATATATACAGTCTCTCTCTCCCTCTCTCTCTCTCTCTTTCTCCAACGTTCCCTGTTTCTATCTACTTACGATCGAAAACCAGTGACCTCGCTTCAGCCAATCTTGAGACCGTCACGAATGCTCGCACATTTCCGCTTACCCCCTTCTCTACACGGGATTACAATTTCGTGCATCAATTCTCAGCTGCCACTGATTGATCTCGTCCGTTGAATTTTTTTTTTTTTCCTTCAGTAACAATGTACCGAAAAATTCTACAAATTTTTTTTCTTTTTTTTTTTTTTTTTTTTTCATTCTTTTATCTTGACTCCTCGAAGATTATCTTTCGACGCACTCGCAGTTTCGGTAACAAACTATAAACTCGAGATATTTATCCAGTCAAGGAGTTTCGGTACAAAAGGCAAAATGTTGAGAAATTAATGAAATTTGTGTATACCTATATATATATATATATATATATATATATATATGGAAACGCTATGCTTATACACGTGAACTTTAGTCTTCAATTACTCGATAACTGTGTAGAAGAAAAATCTGAAAAAATTTGTATTGTCAAATTTGACACTAAACGAATATGTTGACCAAATTTTATAAAATTCTTAACTTTTTGAAATTTTTTGTGTTTTTAACATGGTTTAGCATGCCAACATTGTATCGCCTGTACCAAAACTCCTTAAAATGTTGTTCTTGAAAATTTTTGTCGAAAAAAAAAAAAAAACACAAAATTTTGCCGCAGAAATATCGCCACAAATCTTGATTAGATTGACGTAATTAACATCCTCAACGTCAGCTTTTATTTTACGTCTTTTTCTATTGGCATATCACGTACGTGAAGTAAACACACTTTTATCCGTTAATGATGTCGATTCACTTGTTCTACAAATTTCTTAATCACCGGTTCCATCATCAATCATACAGATCTTTCTCTCTTCTCATTATCTCTCACCAGCTCATTCTCCCTCTCTCTCTCTCTCTCTCTCTCTCTTTCGTCATATATTCATCACACTTGTGTACCCATCTTGCCTTCCGGCTTTTGATTACGACTGGGATTTTCTTAGTCCAGTTAAAGCTCGGAGCGCAACGATGATAATGTGCGGATGAATTTTATCCTCTCTCTCTCTCTTTCGAGATACCAATGAGACACCGTAAACTAAAATAAAACTTTTTTTGTTTTTTTTTTTTTTCTCTTCATAATTGTAAGATTAACAAACAATAGAATGAGACTGAAGACTTGTTTCTGGATGGTAAAATTTGAAAAATGCGAATTTTTAGTGAGATAAAAGTTTAAGGAGAAAAAAAAAATGATTCGAAGAAAGAAAATATAAGAGGCGAGGGAATTCGATTTTCCCGTAACTCATTTCTTATCTCTCTTTTATTGCGAAAGATTTTCCGGACCAGGAAAAGAAGCGCCCCGAGCGATTCGTCGCAAACAAACACAAAGCTCCGTTATCGTTACTGGAATAAATATATATTTAAAAAATAAATTTATTTACACGGATCAATGAATATTCAGGGGACAATAATTATTTCGGTCTTCAAACGATGCTTAACCTTTTGGATCCGGGCGCATGAATTTGTTGTCATTCATTCGTTTTTCAAATTTTTCAATAATTATCATATATTTATTTAATCGGCAAAACAGTATTCGCGCCGCCTCGCGACCTTCTTCTCTCGTATATGGGAATGAAAGAGACTACCTTTTACCGGAGTATATCACGTGGTACACGATCTAAGTTAAGTCCGGGGCAACGAGAAGTTGAACTCTTTTGCGGCACGCGAAGGTCGATGCGCCGTTTTCTCGTTCTCTGCCGTCATTTCTCTCCCTCTCTCTCTCTCTCTCTCTCTCGCTCTTTCCTTTTCCATCTTATATACAGACACCCGAGGAACAGGAAATAATTTCCATCTTCCACATAACTCGTTCTCCGGACATTTTCGCAGCATACGAGCCTGCATAGACGTCCTCCGCGTCTCGATGCGGTTCAATCGCGTGAATTAAAAATACCTCCGGATATACACGCGCCTCAATACTTTATTTTCTCACGAAAAAAAAACCTTTTTTTTTTTTTTTTTTTTTTTCGTTTTTGGCATTCGAGCCACGGTTCTAAAATCTGTTTATACGGATATATCAGTTTATTACAATTGAATCGATCAATCAGCGTGAATAACCGATGAAGAATTTCATCGGAAATATATTCATTTCGATAATAGTATTTTTCTATTTAATTATATTTCGATCGCGGTCGGTTGTCGTACCTTCAAAATCGTTCGACATTCGACACTCGAACGACATTGTTATTGCAAATCTTTCCGTTGAATTTTATTTCGTCTTTATTTTTTGTTTTGTTT
Organism: Campoplex nolae; assembly: GCA_037893425.1. Taxonomy (NCBI): domain Eukaryota; kingdom Metazoa; phylum Arthropoda; class Insecta; order Hymenoptera; family Ichneumonidae; genus Campoplex; species Campoplex nolae. The sequence goes on from JBBLXU010000686.1 coordinate 2,316,210, forward strand.
TTTTTCCTTCTTTTTTTTTCTCGAAACGGAAATGCCTTGTACGTCGATGAAAATACGGTTATGCAAATGCATTCGCTTTACGAAACGGATACCGGTCTTCCTGCCTTCGCCCACAAATGTATACACCTCGTATGTATGTATATTTATCCACCAGCAACGTCTTATTTTTCGTATTCTCAATACCCCCCCCCCCCTCTCTCTCTCTCTCTCTCTCTCTCTCTCTCTCTCGTGCTCTGTTTCTCACTCGCTCTTCCTCATTATATTCTATGGTAATACATTACTAAGACGTTTTGATACCTGTAAACAAATACGTAGGTATGATACACCTACGTATGTATATCAAATATAAATATATACAAATGTATATATGTATATATATTGCAAGCTTATGGGACGATGCAGCTACGATCGGCATCGTCGTCGAGGTTAACCCGACCGGAAGTCGCAATTTTGCAACGTAGCTTAGCTCTTTCACGGTGCGCCTATATTTCGCAATGTCAGTATAGCGACAAGAAATTGTTCGGATGCTAGCAATAGTCCCACCAAATATATTCAAAAGGAAATGAATAAATATTATACTCGATAGACACGCATCGGTCATTTTTTTTTTTTTTTTTTTTTTTTTTTCTTTTTTTATTGTCTTTCTTCATTTTCCACTTTATTCGCTATGATTGCTGAACTTATTGATCAAAATGACAACAGTAGTTTTCGTACGAGAATGGACCAAGAAGAATCATTGGCACGAATCGTTTGGGATAAATGTGCCGAAATTTTGTGGAGCGAAGATTTTTGTTCTCGATACCATTTTTCTTCTTGTCCGTACTATCTTTTAGGTCTCCGGTAGACAAAAGTGACGAGAGTTTCTCGAATCGATAGTGATGTAAAAAAAAAATTTGTTCGATCAATTTTTATCGACTGATAATTACATTTCGATTAATTGTTTTTCTTTAAGGAGTTTCGGTACAAAAGGCAAAATTTTAAGAAATTAATGAAATTTGGTGATAATGTTCTTCAACATCAAGTACGAAAAGACAAATTTTTTCAAAATTTCTCTTCTACTCAGTTATCGAGTAATTACGCGTTAAAGCAGATTTCTTATGCTCTGAATGTATACCTATATATATATATGAAAACGCTATGCTTATACACGTGAACGTTTAGTCTTCAATTACTCGATAACTGTGTAGAAGAAAAATCTGAAAAAATTTGTATTGTCAAATTTGGCACTAAACGAATATGTTCACGAAATTTTATAAAATTCTTAACTTTTTGAAATTTTTTGTGTTTTTAACATGGTTTAGCATGGCAACATTGTATCGCCTGTATCGAAACTCCTTAAAGCATGGAAAAAAAAAAAATGTAGGAATCGTTTTATTTTCTACAGTTTTCTATCAGTTTTGACAAATTTTTTTGTTGCCATTTTTATTTATTATCCTTTTTCAATAAATCGTGTTACTGCTTCGTCCCCGGGTGTATTACTATTTTCATCGGTTTACTTTTTTTTTTTTTTTTTTTTTTTCACTGTCAATTCCGTAAATTTCTTGTATTTCTTGATTCTTCTTATATTTGTTATACAACTTGACGAAGAGTCGGGAAGTTGGGAATATGTGGATTGTGAATGCGCATAATTAGACATTAGATAACATACCGATGATGGATTGTCCCTGAAGTAGAAAGAGAGAAAGAAAAGTCCGGATACCAGTGATCTACGGCTTCATTTTTCTTGCTCTTTCCCTCTCTTTCTCTATATATAGAAACGCGCGTGAATAATGCAAAGATTAACAAGAATGCGGGCGTAAATATATTTTCATATATATATATATATCTATATATTTCGATATTACATCGAGCAAAAAAGGATTCTCATTAATTCAATAATATAAAAAATCTCCTTGGAATTATTCAATGAAAAATATTAATTTTTTTTTTGCTTTATTCGTTTTTTTTTTTCAGAACTTCGGTAAAATCATCTTAGCGTGTTATGAAACTGCTGCCGACGATTCAGTTGCCGCAGCTACCGCCGGTATCAGCCGCTGGCGGTATGACGGGGATGGATTCCCGTCTCCCTCCCGGGATCTCGTTGCCCTTCAGCCCCACCGATCTCCTATGGCGATACGGTCCAACAATGAGCTTTCCACCCACCGCCCATCCGCCCCCGAGCCCACTTTTGGACTTCAAAACTCACCTACCAACGACATTAGGTAAGAAATGAATTATTTTTGCTACTTTCATCCCGTCTGCAACGTTGAATAATTATTTCACACGACACACACTCGTTACTTACTGAAAGAAGAAGAAGAAGAAGAAGAAAAAAAAATAGTCCGATTCGATAGAAAGACGAGAGCAGATCAAAGACGATTACGTATATATAATCCAAAGAATTTTATTGATCTATAAACTTGGAATTATTGAATTGCAGCATCAGATCCAAGGCTATGGTCGCGAGAAGACGTTGCAGCATTTTTACGATGGGCCGAACGAGAGTTCGATCTGCCACAGTTCGACATGGACATGTTCCAGATGAATGGAAAAGCTCTATGTTTATTAACGAAATCGGATCTCGGTGAGAGATGTCCAGGAGCCGGTGACGTTCTTCACAACGTATTGGGTATGCTCGCGAGAGATTTCAATCAATTGCAAAGATGCCTACCTAGCAGTCCGGTAACACCAACGAGACCATCGGTATATCCGTTGAGTCCCCATTCACATCCGCCAACGCCAACGTGGGTAGAAAATCCATACACGGCCAATCTCGCCTCCCTAATGTCCGCTAATTCCGTAACCCTATCACCCGCCCCATCGGTCGACAGTCAAGCCGGCTCACCTGGACACGCCGAAAACAATCAGACCCAAGTTTACAAGAGCGACTCCGACGAAGACAATCATCAGAGTAGCAACAGCCCACCGGCAACGCCAACCGCCCTCACCGCCCAAAGGCTCAGCGAAGTTTGCGTCAAAGATCAACCGAGTCCCACTCTACCACCTCAAATGATGCCACTAACACCTGGCGCGTTCAGACCAGCCTCTGCCACCGCTGCTAGAGAATTTTTCCCATCCGACTCACCCGAACCCAATACGAGTAAGTTTCATTTCATTTATTCTTTCTTTGAACCAATCACAATCTCGATCTGCTCGAATTAAGGGGGTTGGCTACACACAAAAATGTTTCTACGTTAAAAGCATAGGAAAATTCGAAATGGTTAGAATTTAATGAAATTTGGTGAGCATATTCTTTTGGATTAAATATGAATATAGAAATTTTTTAAGATTTTTCTTCTACATAGTTTTCGAGTAATTTAACACTAGAGTTTACATCCGTAAGCATAGGATTCTGATATATATAGGTATATATTTTGCATATTGTAAACTCCAATTATTCGACAACTATGTAGACGAAAAATTTGAAAAAAATTTGTGTCATTGCATTTGATGCTAAAGAATGTTATCACTAAATTTTATTTAATTCTTATCATATTGTCGTATGTAGCCAGCCTCCTTAACAGGGAAAACGATAGAATCATCATTGTGTGAATGATAGTTGGAAAGAAAAGAAATTTTAACATTTTCTGTTTTCCGGAAATTCTCAATTCAAATCCGGATCTCATTATTGGAATTGATCATTTTGTTTTTTCATACGAGATTTTAAGAGTTTCGGACTTTCGATCTCGAACTTGGTCGGTTTAATAACTTCGCTCCAGTGAGCCTTCACGGCGAAGACCGTATTTTCAATGATTTTGACGGGGGCTTTGAAACATTGGGGATCGGATCTATCTTGGCAGATTTTAATGACATAACAATTGGAATATCGCCGATGTAGATTATAATAAATTCAAGAGACTCCCGAGTCGAAGTAATTGATACAATGACGTACGACAGAAGCAAAAAAAATTTTGAAACTTTATCCGATAATATAAAAGCGACGTGTAACATGATTAACGTTTTAACACTTTTATTTACAGACGGCAGACTTCTTTGGGACTTTTTGCAACAATTGTTGAACGATCCGTCGCAAAGATACACCCACTACATAGCGTGGAAAAGCCGGGAAACCGGAGTCTTCAAAATTGTCGATCCACCCGGATTAGCGAGACTCTGGGGAATACAGAAAAATCACTTGTCCATGAATTACGACAAAATGAGCAGGGCACTTCGTTATTATTATCGAGTTAATATACTCAGGAAAGTTCAGGGCGAACGACACTGTTACCAGTAAGTATTTCCGAATCCTTATATATATCCATTGCTACGATTTTCAAATGCCTAGAAAAAATTATTGTTTTCGTCCGAGTCCAAAAAACCGTTAAATATTTTTTCAATTTCTTCAAAAATTCTCTTAAAATTCAATTTTTTAAAATTTCATCACACCAAAATGAATCTCGATAAATAGGAATGATCTAAACGCCCAATTATTTGTGTTTGCAGATTTCTTCGCAATCCAACCGAGCTTAAAAACATCAAGAATATTTCATTGTTGCGACAGCAAATGAGAATTAAATCTGAGCCCGAGGATGACGGTGTGATATCGGTGAACGGTATTGAGCCCGAATCGGATATGCCGACGGATTTATCGATGTCAAGTATGAATCAATCGTCGTGCGATCAGCCATTGCCACTTCACGATCCACCGGCAAAGTACAGAAGTCACGCTTACAATCTTGTTAAAACCAATCAAGAGCCGGAAGAGAGGAAGTGACGGGTAACTTAACGGCGTTAATGACGCTCGATTACGCGTAATTGAACGATACAAGTGAATCGCACCAGAGAATATATTTATACGTATCTCTATACATATATACATATATGAAACGTCTACATATATATATATATGTGTGAATATATCGTGTTGTAACCGTACGATCGACTCTCATGGTAAGCCGATACAATATTTCTCCATTGAGAAATAATGGGGGCTGGACCGCGATCGTATGACCGAATGATGATCACACAGCGGGAAAAAGACTGAAGTCGTGGGAGAGAAAGAGAAAGAGCGAGCGAGAGGGAAAGAGGAAAATTTCGTTAAAGGTGCGGACGACGTGGAACGATTAAAAAAAAAAAAAAAATAGAATGAGGATGCACAATAAAAAACATCACGTCACGAGTTCTCTCGAGAAAGCACACACACACACACACACACACACACACGCAATGATATCCGGTAATTTAAGAGGCTGGATCATTATCAATCATCCCTCGTATTGTTAATGAGAAGAAGAGGATAGTTGAGCTTAAGGAGTCAGCCCGTATCGGCGAATTAACCATTCAAACGTTCTCTTTTGAATGTTCCTTGTGGCAACGAACGAACGAAGAGACAATGACTCTGTTAAAATTGTATTGAATATGTGCTCACAGGCAGAGAGCAAAAAACACGATATTTTTTCTGTTCATTTATTTCGCTTAAATTTGAACAGGAAATAATGCAAATCGTGTATATACAGAGGCAAAAAATAGCTAACTTGGAAAACATACGAGACTATCTTTTTCGATTGGACAATGTATGTTTTCTTTTGTCGTTCAGAGACGAAGCTCAGGAACGACTACCGGAAAGGCTACTGTTAGCAATCATCTTCATCATCATCATCCCACTCTCCTTTTTGCCTCCTTCCAATCCACAACCGCCCGATAAATCTGTGCCAAGAACGTTACCCTTATCGTTAGAGAAAAAAAAATATATATATATATATATGTATATGCATATATTTATATGCATATTATGTATACATAGTGTCTGATGAATAACGCTCGAACAGCGTTATATAGATCGTGAAATTTCAGAGCTGAAAGCCCCTATTCATTTTTCTCCGCGAGCCTCCATCGCTCATGAGCTTGACTAGACATGCGAAACAGAGTTTTTTTTTTTTTTTTTTTTTTTTTTTTACTTTTCTTTCGATATTCTTCGTGTCTTTTTCCAAATATCGTGTAGAAAAAATTTCGGAAAAAAACATTTCGCTACTTAATTTCTTGAAAAATGGTGAGGGCTTTTCCCTTTGGAATTTTAGCGACGTGACTATTGACTGCCTGCAGCTTGAGGCACGTTTGTTAATGTGTGCATCGTGCGTACTAATATACGTGGACGCGTACGTCGCGTATGTTTTGTACGGAAGAAATACCGGGATGTTGCCGAGCGTGTTCCGTATTCCCAATTTGTAAACGGACGAAAGGCTCGCCAAATTTTCTGCGTCAAAGGCCTCGTGAACTTTCGGAACTCGAGGAGCAGAATAGAGGGAAAGAGAAGAAGTGGAAAGAAGAGAGCGACAACTCTCCTCGAGAATCGCTCGGTGTGAGATTCGCGAGAAGCCTCTTGAAGCGGATTGCAATCTTATATAATCGGATATCCAGAGACAGGGCTTTCTTTTTAACTTCGGGATATAAAAAAAAAAAAAAAAAAAAAAAAAAAAAGTCTCAAATAATTCGTTCGGTATATGAACTTCTTTTTCGGAAACGTGATATCTAATATGTGTGGAAATATGAAACGAATGTTCCGATATGGATTAAGTCGAAGATGATTTGATTGACGGAAAAAACTTACCTGAGATATAAACGAATACATTTCTTTTTTTGTCCCTGTAACGAAGAATGTCCGTCTCTGTAGGAATATTACTGTAGCGCGTAGGGATAATTTCTAGTGTAAATAAATCGAAGAAAAAAAAAAAAAAAAAGACGTAACGGACATCGTTAAATGAACACAAAAAATTGCGATAAAGAAATCGGCTGAATAAATGTGCGAGATTAAGCGAAAAATAAATACAAAGTCCATCACAATGTGAGACAATTTATGCAGAAGACAAAAACAAATAGAAGGAATTTTTATGAAATCCGGGGCCAGAGTTATATTTAAATTTATACACGAATTCATAAATATATAAATATATATATATATCTGTCTGATTTAGATATATGTATATGAACATATATTTTAATACCAAAATTTATATTCGAAATTTCTATGTTGTTGGTGGTGTGTGATTTTGTGGCTTACATTCCACGACCGAGCTCGGTAACTTTCTCGTCCTCTCCTCCTCTATCCCTCAAAATTGTAAATCCTTTTGTAAAGCCTTGTCGATTACCGATCGGGACACGCTCAGAGCCGGGGATAATCGTCGTTGAAAAATCCGAGATATTGAAAAATTTTCTATAGCTAGAAAGAATCTGTATTATTTACAAATTTCTTCGTATGCACGAAATAGTGCAAAATTTTGTAAATTCTCCACACGAAAAAAAGAATTTTTTAATACGACTGAAGAATAGAAAAAAAATTTGTTACATTCGAGGGTTGCAGATTTCAATACTGTAATCGCGTGCTCGATGAAACTATCCCTTGTGTCGAGCCTGCAAATTGGAATACAACAGGAACGAAAAATGATGAAAAAAAAAATTACATATAAAACCATAATAATAGAAAAAAAAACATAGAGATTAAGGGAGAAGAAAAAAGACGAAGAAATAGGATGTTAACAGGAAAGAATGATAATCGTGTTTCAAGATAATAAACTTATAATATTTTTGCACGAAAAAAAAAGAATTAAAAAAAAAAAAAACAAAAAAAAACACTGTGAAGCGCGTTGCCCACGTGCACAAGACGATGAGAGTGTGATTAAACTGCAGTTGACTGTGTGTGCGTGTGTCTGAGTGCGTGGTAAAATAGAATCGAGACCTATTATCTGGCTTCTTGTATACTGTGATCTCTGTAAGGTAAAAAGAAAGGAAAAAAAAAATGATACGAGTGAATTATTAATTACAGAACGATGAAAAAAATAAAATAAAGAAAAAAGTAATAATAATTGAGATACAAATGATTAATTGTAGACGAATTAAAGTAAATAAGTAAATGAATAATTAATTAATGAAGAAAAAATAAATATATGCGAGATTTAAGAGAGTATAATATTAGTGAGATAAGAAGAATATATATGTATATCTTTAACTATCGTTTACAAAGTGTAAATAATTTATATACGCGAAAAACGGTGAAACGCGAGAGCTCAAAGCCGCAAATATAATTATGTATATATATACACACATGTATATATGTATAAATATATATATTTGTGTGTATATATTCATAGATGAGATGAATACAAATTAAAAAAAAAAAACAAAACGAATAAAGATGATCGCGCGTATCGCACGAAGCATAAAGAAATAACGACGCATCGTGATTAAGAAAAAAAAAAAAAAAAGAAAAAAAGAACAACCTTTATATATCATGCGTAGCAAACAGAAATATCGTGTAAAAAAAACGGCAGAAACGAAAGAAAAAAAATAGTATCTTACGAAAACACTTGTAAAATTCTAGATTTATCGCCATTTTATTATGTAACTTGTTATTGGAGAGATTATGAACGATGAATGATGTAAATATAGACTTATATACTTATTAAGAACATAAATGTGTTTATTTAATTGGTTATGACAATTTACCTCATCCTTTACAATGGTTGATACATCGGTAGAAAACTTTTAGATCTTCGTTTGTGAAACGATTTGTTTTACGGGTTATTTGTAGCTAATTTTACGTACGTGAAAAAATGGTCAATTATACAACAGAGACAGTCTTTAATAATCGTTTTCATGGTATCGAAGCTTGCACCATTGGAATGCAATAAAAATACCTTGTTTTTTTCTAACTGGGTAGCCACACTGCAAAATATTGGATAACCCAAATAATGCAAAAATTGAACGAAATAATTTTTTTATTGTGTCCCAATTGTGCAAACTTTTATACTCTTTTTTGGCTTGTGGTTTTGCTTAATTATGTTGCGCAAAGAATATCACGTCATCAGCTATTATCGCTGTCGTAGGTCTGGTAACACCCTCCTCGTCTTTGATTTCACCATAACTCAGGCGTCCATTGACCAACACTCGTTGACCCTTCTTCAAATAAGTATACACGGCGTCACGCAGATGGGGCTTGAAAATGCATACCCTGTGCCAATCTGTTCTTTGCATAAAATCACCTGTGTGGAGAAGAAACAGTAGAAATCGTCAAATTCGAGTATATAAGAAGGTAGCGCGGCTCTTGTTGCCTTTTTTCTTTCACTTGGCGTAAAGCCACTGCCGTGGCCATTGATACATTATTCAAATTCAATCCAAAAAAACATTACAATTTTTTTTCCTCAGTAAGGTGCAATGATTTTTTTTTTTCGTAAAAATTTCGATTTGTGTTCGATTAAGAAGTCTTTACTCACCACCTTCGTATTTGTAGTTTGTGTGAGTGGCTAGGGAAAAAACAACGACAGGATGCTCTTCGGAGCCTCGCTTTTGAGGTTCGTTGCCGCACCTTCCGAGCAAAGTTACTTGGTTCAGAGCTGAAATGAGGTATCACGGCTGATAAAATAATCCACTTTTCCAAAGTGATGAACTAAAATTAACAGATAGGATAACAAGAAAATGCCAAAAAGGAAAACCACTCGGTGGAAAAGATTAGAGTCTGAACGTACACAACTGTTGTTTTGAATTGAAACATAAATTATAAAGTTATCAAAGTAAAATTTAAAGATATTATTTTCATATATTTATTCACTTAATTTTGTTTCCAATATCTAAAGGGAAAATAAATATTCGAATGCAGTCCAGATATTGTAATTTACGATTCTAATTAATATCGATAGTTTCTCAACGGATGGCCTTGAAATTTGTATAAATTTTTTTGGTGTGATATCCGCGGTATAAATAGCAATCTTATTAGAACGTTTGAAAAAAGAATTCAATCTTTTGATGGACAATAGGTGAAAAATGTATCAATAGCGCTCACTTTTTTCGATTTTAGTTGTTTCAGCACCAGCAGAAGCCATGTATCTCACACCGGCTATTTGGTTCATTTGTCGAAAAGTGCGCAACATAACCTTAAAAAAAAGCATTTCAAGCAGTATTAAATGATTCGAATATTGAAAGATTACATTCGAAAAATCTTGTGCTATTCGAGACAGATTATACGTACTCTATTCAACGCCATTTTAACGAGTTGAACAATAATCAATAACGAGACGAAGGAGTTTTCCCACTTGATTTCGGACGAATAGTCAGAAATGTTATTCGTTTTTAGCGTTTTTTCTTTTTCGAACGAGGCGTATTACGACGATCGACGGCTACACGTGCTGAAATATTTTGCGCGGGAAATGAATCATCAAAAGATGCCGAAGTGCAAATTTCGAACGACAGGGAGTGTTGTGTGTATCCAGCGATGCATGGTCATGGTCGATTTTTTTTTCATAAATCGTTGTCCACTATAATTGACGCCGATCGTCGGATCAAAAACGACGTTTGTCGAAAAATGATTAATGGGAAAAATCAAAAACAAAATTCTGTCTTAGGTGAGCCGGTTTTGTTTTGCTGGTGAGAGCTCGAGACAGCACTTCAAATATGCATGTACTTGTCCCGAGACTCCTCCATGATACATTTTCAAATGCCCGATCCAAGTGCATTCGTTTATTGGTAACAAAAGTTCCACAACTAAAAATAAATTATCATTCTTTTCAACGATACGAAACTCCCTGTATACGGAATTTCTTCGTCTGAAAAACTCAGAAAAAAATCGCCCACGAAAACTTCCTAAAACACGAAGCTAAAGTTTGATGAGCTCCCGCAACTTCAAGATTTCTCATCTTGTGAAAACTATTTTTATTTTTTATTTTATTAGATTCGCGATCTGACTAATTTTATTCTCATATCATTTTTTACTAAACGATGTGTACTCGATTATGAGCCAAAAAAGAAATCCAAAAATTATATTTCTGCGTCGCGCGATAATGAATCAAAAAACAGCGATTAATCAGCTTCCCGAATCGGCCACTATGGAAGGCGCCGCTCCGAAAAACAATCAGCGATGCGGGGCACGTGCACTACCTGATTATCATTTGTCATTTTACCGTTTCTTTGCAACAATGTAGCTATCAAAATGAAACAATTATAACTGGTAAACAAATAAAAATTATCTAGCTTAACCACGGATGATTGAAAGTGTATGACAAAATCACCATGATGAACGAGATTTACGATTTAAGAAGGTTTTATCTGCATTGGTAAACGATACGGAACGAACTGACAAAAAGGGCATAAAGGTTAAGCCGCAATTGATCGAACTAGAGAATTCTTACTCGATTTCCAAAATATGGACGAGTTCCTGAAAATTAATTGGTGAGTAGAGCTTATCTTTCGTAATCTGTTACCAAAATTTGTATGATTAACAGGACTCGAACGAATTTCAGGAACCCTCCGCTCGAGGACATGCTCGAAGGTGAATTCATTGATATGGACAGATTACAGAAGCAGGGCACACTGTACAAAGCTTTGAGAGGAAGTTTCAACGATCCCTTTGTCAATCTGTACGACGATTTCGAACACCTTGTCACCAAAGAGCATATTTCGCGAGTCATTCCCAAAAAATCTGCATCCTGCAATTCATCACAAAATCTAAAACCACAAACTTCTGCGACTGAGCCGCCACTGAACAGTTCAACGCAATCGCAAGAAACTGAGGAAGATTCGCAAGAAAAATGTAAATCGGATTATGTTCCTGGAATTTTGAAAAACCATTTGTCATTTCCAAAAACATCCGAATTGAACGTTCAACAGCATGCTCTGTGTCTCAAGGTCTTACTTAGATTTTCTAGCTCTGAAAAACCTTCGATCACTCCTACGGACAAGGAAGAGTTGCAAACTTATGTGGTAAAGAACTGAATAATTATTGAAAAAAAATTTCGAACCCATCGGCGATTGTACCGTTTACACCTTAAGTTATTCGCTTACATGTACAGTTTCAGGTGCTTAAATTGATAAAAAAGAACTTAGAAATAGAAGTGTGAGAAAAATATACTTGAGTTGACGATGGGCTCGAAAGATAATATTTTGATATAATTTGTCAAATTCAAGGTCTCTCCAGATCATACATTCACAATAATTTATAATAATAATTTCATAATCTTTTATGATAAAAGATAAAAGATAAAATTTCTGAGCTTCGTTTAAAGTTTGACCAAAATTGCTGTAGAACATCTCCACACATATTAGTTACTCTAAAAATGATCAAAATTCATTTTTTTTTTTTTCAGAACTTGCTACCGATTATAAAAAAAGAACAAGAAATTTTTTTAGAGTTTGTTAAAAGTAATTGGGACGCTTCGACATTTGAAATTCAAGAAGAAGAATTTATCTTTGCTCGATGGAAGAAAAAGGTGAAACTGGTCGATTCGTTGCCAAGATATTACACGGAAAAGGAAAATATTCCTTTTGTATCTTCCGTTAAAACTGTCGTAAATTTTCAATCAAACTGCCTAGAAATGGTAAATGAACAACAAATAATCACTCTTATTGGAATCAAATTTTCGATGAAAATTCGATGAAAATAAAAAATTCTTCAATTCTCTAAAGATTGAAAAAACGATGATATCAAATCATTTGCAGGGAACCGTGCCAAAGATTTTCTTGCCAAAATTTACGCGGCGCGTTGTAATGCCTCCAAAGACGACAAAAATGAATCAACGCTTTTTCTCCATCGATACGGACAAAGGACCTCAGGAGAACGTGATTTTCAAAACTCCCGTTAGCCAGGATCCTAATTGCGAGAAATTGGCGAAAATGCATGAAGTTAATTTGGTCATTTCTTCGGGTGGGCTCAATTGTCTTGCACTCAACGTTGATCCAAATATCGCTACATCGTGGATTTTACCCGTTGTCGTAAAACGTATCAATGACAAAAATGTTGTTTTCGTTGATAAACCGTTGCCACCGACGGGACTAACGGTGTTGCAGAAAAATGCTTGGATGCATAAGTACAATGTGAAATCATATTTGGCTCATCCTTATCATTCCGGCGCTGCAAGGTACATGACATTATCAGACAGAGAACACGTTTTTAACTATCGATTTTTTTTATGTTTCTCTTCTATTGGTTGAAAAAAAAAAAAAAAAAAATAACAATCATTTCGGTTCAATTCTGGTACCAATTGCTGAACAACGACCTACCGAAGATATTACCAGATTTCTATTCGACTGATTATCAAGACTAAACAACAAGGTAATTAATGTTAATGGTAATAAATGTTTGGTGGTTATTAAAGGTTGGATGGAGAGCATGAAAAATTGGAACAAGAGAAAGAGGACGTTTCGCAGGACGAAAAGATGGACACCGAGCAGTCGGTAACCGATCACGAGAACAAAAATCCTGCAGAAATTGAAGAAAAAAAGGAAAACTACATTCCTCCACCAGTGGGACATAATCTTTTTTACAGGTTGTTCAGCCTTAATGCTTCCGACGAATCTCAAAATGAACTCATGAAAAATAGAGTGGATAAAACTTATAAGTTGTTGGTTCGCACTAAGATGGACGGTATTTTGGTTAGTATACATGAAAATATTATTCATTCTATAGTGTAACTGTCTTTATACATGATTCATAAATATTTTCAAGGAGTCTCAATAGAAAAAAAATTGCGTTTTGGTACTTTCAACTATATGTAAGACTTTAAATGTTTGAAATTGAGCTAGTTCTGAGAATCAGAACTGATTGAATTGGAGTAAAAGTTTTCATTTGGAAAACAAAAAACTTAAAGTCAATTCATTCCTATGTAACCCAATGCGTTATCGGCTGTTTTGAAAAACAGAAAGCCAATACCGGTGAGGAGTATTTGACTATGATCGCTGCAAAGGTCGAGCACCAATTAGCGCTAGGGGCTGAAGCAGTATCCGTGGAAGAAGCTTTGAAACAGTGGATGTCTTTGACATTTAGACCTGGCACGAGTCTCTTACGCGGTAAGTTATTATTTATCGTATTGTTGTATTTTACGAGTTTTTTATATAATTTTTTATACGTTATAAAATTGATGTTTTTTTTTTTTTTTTTTTTTTTTTTTTTTTAATCTTTGTTTGCACAGTAAGAATGGAAGCGAAGAGCATGGAATTTGTCCAGTTTGAAAAACGAACCGCCTCATCGATAAACAATGAAATTCAACGACTTTACAGCCTGAAAACCGACGCCGCTTTGACATTACTCTATAACGTTGTGGACATAATGTCTGCAATGAATCCTGGTAATTATATCATAAGACATACTCCGCGCAATGGAGCATTCGCGAGTGTCTATGAAACAGTCGACGGACCGGGGTAAATAATAACATTTTTTTAGAATGCTTAAATATTATGATTGTTTTGAACGAATTAATTTACGTGATAAATTATTTGTCCAATCACGTAATTTATGCTTATACATTTACTTTAATTTGTATATTTTTTTCACATGGAGAAGAAATGTATAATTCCTGTCGGGTTTTAGGAAAAACGTGTTCGATTTGAAAACAGTTTATTGGGGCAACGAATTTCTGACGATACCAAATCCACCGTGGCCACCTCTGGACAAAGTTGTCGCTACACCCGCGCTGAAGCGCTTCAAACGAATGCCAGCTATGTTTCATCCATCACGACGACCTAAGAACCAGAACAAAAAGAGCCGAGGCGAGTTGAATGGAAGAATGGAGATTTTTAAACTCATTCTCATATTCTAATTTGAGCTTTGAAAATCTTGGATTTGAATCTTTATTACAAGAACCGTTCAAATCCAGATATAATGAATAATTTATTGTACCGAATTATATCAATAAATGTCATTATTCATATAAAATATAAAATCAAATCGTCAGCCGTTCAATGATCCATAAATCATTTTTTTTTTTTTTTTCAGGTGGAAAATGTAGCCGCGGTGCAAAAGGGGGCAGAGGTGGCAGAGGACGAAAAAAAGGTGCGACGAAAACGACCGATCGTGACCAACAAAATAAAACTTCGAACCCCGAAGGATAAAAAATTATTTCATGGAAAATGCGCTCCCGTTATTGGAGGAAAAAAAGAGGGGAGAACAAAAGATTGTGTGTAAATTGAAAAAGCAGAAAAGCACAAACAATTGCCGATGCAAATTGAACGAAAAATTAACCCATAAACAAAATTTTGTGATAAAACGGAAAGCTTCAGATTCGCCTGTATGTCTAAAATCTTGGGAATAATGATGAATTACGGATACAAAGTTTTTGGAGTTGTTCCGAGCATTAAGTAAACATGTTAGTGATTGAGGAATATTTTCGTACCGGTTTGCTCGTTTATCTCTGGTCAAAATACTTGTGGCAACAGATATTGGAAAGAAGACAGGTTGGTTCGACGATCATTCTAGACATTTATTTATCTCCAGAGAAAAACGTTTCCTGTGATCTTGTTTCTTTATTTACAGCGAAATATTTTTCAAGCCTATAAAATAGCGCCAGTCGAGATACGGAATATAATAGACGAAGATGAATACGAGAATCTGCGTAGGGCAGCTTTGCATCGATCGGGTTTCGAAATTTTCAAGGGTACTCTCGATATCGGTCTCGCTACGGTATGCTTTCGATAATTCAGTGCTAAACAATTCACATTTATTCAAAAGTAAAATTGAATGCGTCTGTTTTTTGAGAAAGTACATTAAATAATACGAAATTTTATTGTAATATTTTTAAACGAAAGTTCAACAACAGCAACAAAAATGAGAATCAAATCAGTTCTCCACTCGTTTGATCGTACATGATCGGAGTATCTATTTTTCCAGACCTTCATCTTGTTTCAAGGTTTTCGTAAAATCTGGGAAACATCGAGCGAAATCGTTGCTTACTTTAATCTTCGAGATTCCAAGGAGATTATAAAAAATGCATTGTTTCTGACGATTTTGACTTCCGGAACGTTTCTCGTCAGTTTGCCATTTTCAATGCTCGAGATTAATTCGCGACCGCTACTGAATGCGAACAAGCAAATAACCGTCACAAGCATATTTTTGGATCATTGCGTTGCTCAGACTCTCCTGTTTCCCTTCGTTTGTCTTTTCATTGTCGCGTTTAAGCTCGGTGGTGACAAGACTATGCTCTGGGTTTTTGGCTTCGCAGAATTTCAACTTCTCAACGAATTATTACTCGAAACAGAGCCTATGAGAGTTTTGGATAACGCTGATTTGCTAAATGGTATAATTGACGTTGCGAATAAACATGAATTTCCATTGCAAGATGTATTCGTGTCAGAACGTACGAGGAACCACAAATTAGTCACGTTGCAAGGATTCCCAACAACCAAAAATATCGTTCTCAGCAAACAACTCGTCGTCATTGATTCGTCAAACGGACAATTATATTTTACACATCAGGAAATCAACGCTCTCGTTGCTCGGGAACTGAGCCATTGGAATCGCAGTCACACATTGATTAACTTTCTCGTTGACCAAGTATATTTTCTTTTGATTTTGACTTCTAAAAGACAAACAGAATTTATTATAACGAATCTGCATAAAAATATTTGGAAAACGTAACAAGTACTGCCGGAATTATATTTCAACTTTCTAATAAAAATGATTAACTATTTTGCAGACACATTTGTGCCTGCGACTTTACACGATGCATCGATTTTTGAACTCGGAGCAATTGTATAAAGCTTTTGAATTCAAGAACAGACCACTCGCAATAGGATTAACCCTTTTGCAGTATTGTCCTCTGTTCGACGTGAGTCAAATCTATAATCTTTATATTTTCCTAATAGTTTATACTAATTTCGTTTAAATTTTACAATAAAAAATCTACACATAGAAATACTTATTTGCAACATTATTTTCTATTTCGCTGTCAGTTGTACAACTTTATGGCAAGAATAATTAATAGAAGGCTCGAATTCGTTGTTGACGGAGACGTCAAGAGAATTCACGGCGACGATTCACTCAGAAAAGCAATAATAAAAATGAGCGATTACACTAAATCGTTTCCTATTCAAGATCCTATTTATTCGGTGTGCTGGAATACCGAAGCTAGCTGCTACGAACGTTTGAACGCCCTTAACGAGTGAAATATTTCATGGAAGTATGTACATAGATCATCCACCGAACCCTTTCCTAAACTAATTATTTTATGAATTCAATTATCAGTACAATAACGTGTCAGAGTTCCGTTTTGAATTAAAAAAAAAAAAATTAATATGATTGACTGATGTGCTTCATTGAATGTTCTCAATTATATTTGTTTCATCAATAATCATTAATTCTAATATTAAATCATAAACATCGATTAATTAACTGTCTAAAATTTCTTGAAAAATTTTCAAGATATCATACGCATGTCTTTTAGTTGAAGTCTTTGAAAATTATTGGCAAACTTTGATTAATACTCTTAAAACGTCAATGAGACACACTGAACAAAATTATTTTTTTCCAAGATTTTCTTTAAAAACTGAAAAATCATGAATATTGAACATGTTTTTGTAACAGTTGACAGTCAACGTGCAAACGAAATTTATAAGGTATTTAACGAGGGGTATTTAAAAAGGAATATAAGGAATAATCTAGACCATCGAATCACATGCAGTGAAACAAAATGCATCTGTTCATTTGTTGAACTTTTTTTTTTTTCCAACAATGTACTGTTAACTTTTAATTTATGGCCTAGCAATTGTTCGTAGTGTTGTGGGGACGACTGTTTCAGTATTTTTCGCAAGCCGCTGAATACTGGAATTTCGATGGGATAAAAATATCGTTATATATAGTACACGTTTTCTCTATCCTCAAATATCCTTCAATATTATCATCCATAAATAATAATTATTGCACTTTTCGTCATATACAGTTAATGAGTAAAGTATTAATTAATTTTTCAAAATCAAACTACGATAATTTAAATAATGTACCAAAAGTACAGCAACGATGAAACAACAACTTGAAATTTGTTGTTTCAAGACCTAGGACATTTATGATTCGTAGCAGGGAGACTAGAGAGAAGGAGTGGACACAGCATAGGATATTAAGTAGTAACGGCGTCCCCAAAAATCGTGCTCTGAATTAGTTAACCGTTCTGCCACCAGTATCGCATGGGCCAGAAAGATCGTAGTTATAGTAATAAAATTAGTCCACATGATGAAAGTGACCGTGCTACCGCGCATGTGCAGTGTAAAGGAAAGTTTTGTACGAACGTAATAAAATGAAAACTAGCATTGACAAATGTGGAAGAATGAAATAATCAAGTTTCCAATTTGAAATTATTTCAAACAATGAAGCGTTCACGATTTAGCATTATACATTTTTATTTCACTCATGGTTAAATCAATTCGAGTTTAAATGATCACATCATTATTTTTTAACATTTTCGAAACTGTGTTTTTTATAATAGAAACATAATGTCGAGAGCTTGGCTGCAATTATGTCACAAACAAAAAATATATTACAAAGATTCTGGATGTATGCACTGATTTTTATTCAACTAAATTGAATAAAATTATTTTAGTTAGCAGATAAATTCATTTACATTGCACATTAATAAGAAAAAAAAGTTTTGCAAACGTAAACGGCACTACACGAATTTTGACATATTGAGGTTAGGGAATAAGTAGTAACGGCAGGATGTCTGATCTGAATAAACGCATATAGCTATGATCTTTCGGATCACAACGCCATCTATTTTGGCCCGGATTTCGTGTACATTTCTAAAGCACGCTGTGTCCACTCCTTCTCTCTAGTCTCCCTGATTCGTAGGGTTGGCAAACCTAACACAACTGTACTATTGGGACCGTGCATGCTCAACACTCTCACCAGAGTGAGAATGTGTAGTCGTGTACATACATACGTTTTTTACTGGGAAAATGCCTTTTTCGGCTATTGGCGTCGCCACCAGTATGCATATACACGACTACACTTTCTCACTTTGCTGATTGTGTATGGGTGTCACGGAGCGAATACTGCTGCGCACTCTCGGGCGTAAATGTCATAAGTTTTTTTTTTTTTTTTTTTATCATCACGGCGGCGTATGCTGCTGCAGTGGTGTGTGTCACCGCGCCACAGTGTTCGATACACGACGAGCGAGCGAGCGACAGATTCCTGTTATCTTTTTCGTATGTGTTATTTTTTTGTCGCGTCGTGTGCCATTATCTCGAAACGTTTGGTAGGTGGCTCGTTCTCGGTGGTTGAAACTTTACAATACTAAGTGGGCAGTGTTAGTAATAATGGCAGATACAACGGTGGATGCAACGCGGCGTCTTAACGTCAAAAAACAAACTCTCGATGACGCTTATGCAGCCCCAGCAAACTTTCTCGAGATCGACGTTATCAATCCGGAGACTCACGGTGTTGGAAAAAAACGTTATACGGATTATGAGGTCCGCATGAGGGTAAGTAATGAGCGAAATCGAATAGACGATTGCAAATCGGCTGAATAGCGTGAAGGAGAGAAAAGTGGGAGAGAAAGAAAGAGAGAAAGGGGGTGTGTGCTCGTATAATATGATGAAATTAAACTCTTTAATTAAATTAAAAAAAAAAACTAAATCACATAAGAGCTTCACGGAAACAAAAAAAGTAATGTGCGATTCGTGTTCGAATTATCCGGTGATATCGCGGCGTAAAGTGTCTCTGTGCATCAAAACGTAGTACTTTCTTTTGACGTCAACCAATTAATTGCAAAATTTACGTTGCACGGGCTTACTATACCATAATCCATTTAACCACTTTCTCCATCTACTGGAAATTTTATCGAGCAATTCTTAATCGAAACAAGACAAATTTATCGTAAAATTCGTGCATGATTTGTATTTCTCTTTTTTTTTTTTTCCGTATTAACGAGATTGCTGATTTTTTGCAATTATCTCGCTTACGTTACGTAAATAAAAGCAAGCTATCTTGCCACGCGTATACCCATCATTTTCAAACAAAAAATTAAGACTTTCGTGCGTCAACGTGATTTTAATCTATTTTAAATATATATTAGGCTTGAAATATTGGCAAATTTTTGTCTGGCTTCTTCCAATCCCAACGGAGCAACCTTTTCAGTGTCAGTCCACCGTTGCTTGTCATAACACGCCTTGTTCACTGTTTCTCAAATCCTGAATATTTAATCTTTTTGTTGTAGACCAATTTACCTGTATTCAAAGTCAAAGAATCCAGCGTTAGAAGACGATACAGCGACTTTGAGTGGCTAAGAAACGAGCTCGAGAGAGACAGCAAGGTATGTAAAACGTCGCGTTGAAAACGTGAAATTTTTTGTTTTTTTGTTTTTCAATTAACAATGAAATCAATGAACTAAAACTGAAAACTTTTCGATCATATGATCAACTAATTAGTCACAAAAAATTGAAGCATTGGAATTAATTTAATTATTTTATTCGCACATCCAACTTCAACTAACTTCGAGAATATAAAAGTTTCTAAGAATTATTTCATTTTCCTCATACATTTATGTCTTTCTGTTGTTCAGTTTTAGTTCGATTGACGAGAATTTTTCTTTAAATTGCAAGATAACAGGAGAAAAATTTGCACGTTTATCATTACATCCATTTTTGATGAAAAATATTTTTCAGATTGTCGTTCCACCTCTACCCGGCAAGGCATGGAAACGGCAAATGCCTTTTAGAGGGGATGATGGAATTTTTGAGGAAGATTTCATCGAAGATCGAAGAAAGGGTCTAGAAATATTTGTGAACAAGTATGTAATTTGTCACGGAGAGATTTTACTCATTAACTCTATGAATTAACAGATAAACATTGTTTCAACTGCTTAGTACAAATATTTGAAAAACTTGGAGTTGATTGCAACTGTTTTTTAATTCTGGAAATGGTTCTCTGGTAGAATGAAAAACTTTGATTTTTATTACAGAATAGCGGGTCATCCTTTGGCACAAAACGAACGGTGTCTCCACATGTTTCTGCAGGATCCCGGGATAGATAAGAATTATGTGCCAGGAAAAATAAGAAACACGTAGATGTCGTAATTCGGTTCAACTGCAAATATTTGATCTTTTATCCGTCACTTCAATACCACCTGTAGATTCCTAAATTCTCCATTCTTATGCAATTTATACCGGTCGAAAGTAAACACGAATTTTTCACAATCGTGATAGAAATGCTCGAATAATTAAACATTTTTGTTGATGATTCGTGATTCTCTGAGCTCTCGTTGGACAAATTATTTGTATGAATTCAATCGCTTTTTTTTTCGGTGCTACGCGAATGAGGAGCTTAAGGATCTGTCCAGGGTGGTAACGAATATTTGCAAGCTTATCTGATTGTCGATCAGTCAGCATACGTGTAAATTGTTACGTCGATTCGAAGTTATGAAGGAAGCGAAAAAAAAAAAAAAAAAAAAGTTGAAAACGGAACACGATAGATCGGATGAGATTATCGTAAAATCGAAAAAATCGTTGATACGGATATTTTCTTACATGTCCGAATGGCAAAAAGACAGAGCGAGAGAAATAATGTTAACGAATACAAATTTGATCCTCGATCCAAATGAAATTTGATTTAAAATTGTTGCAATAAATATGGATGTGTGTATATACGATAACACAGAGCTTGTCAGGTTGAATGATCAATGATGTAAATTAAAGATAAAGATTGAATTTCAAATTGACAACTCGAATACGGTTTTTAAATCAGACGCCTACCTGAAAGGGTTTTAATTATCAAATATAACGATAAAGATTCGCACTTCCAATGAGAATACAGTCAAAACTATTAGAAAATTAATAGAAATGTTAAGAGTCCACGAGACCTGGACTATGGAGCACGAAATTTTCTACCAACTCCCAGACAACATTTCTCTAATTTCAATTATTTATTCGTAAGAGTAGCTTGAGAAATGAAGTTCTTTTTCACGGTTCGCTCGTCAATCCAATGTCTTACAATTCTCTTTCAATCCAGTTCGAGTAACAATTACTTACGATAGAGAAGAGCTGTCAATGACTTCTTGCTCTTTGAATTCGTGCTCTACCTAATGAGTCCTATGAATTATTACTCCATTATCTCCATTAATTTGAACGATGTCAGATAGAGTACAATCATTGATGAACTTTTCTAATTACCATCTTATCACGAGGTAATTCGGCTCAAAAATAATGTGTTCGTGCTTTCGTACCCGAAATTTGGACTTTCGATTCAATAATCACATTATCGATGATCATTCAACCTGGAATGCCCTGTTCGCATATATATTTCGATTTAATTGTGTAAATTGAAGAAGGAAGGGAACCATGACAGACGAGTTGAATTTCTGATTTACCAAGCATACCGGTAGAACGTAATAATTGAATCTTATGTATCTTTATTATGAGTTAAAGGAAAAGAAAAAAGAAACAAACTGTATGTGTATAGCCTTAATCATATTTTCGTTGTTCATCTGTGTCTATCACCGTATTTAATCGTGCATCGATATCGGGATTGAGATTCAATTGATCGATGTAAAATTTACTTTCCAATGACTAAAGTGGGAGGCAAATAGATGATGTTTGTATTTACAACTTTTTGTACGCGAGCGAAGAAAAAGTAAATGTCGAGATGAATTTATTGATTACTCATAACTGTTAAGACACACGAGTATATTCTTGTTGGAAAATAATTTTTAAAATGATTAATGAATAATAGAAGATTACAAACAAAAAAGAATTGAATAAAAAGAGCTTGCGCAGGATGTGATAGACGGAAAGGGTCTTGAAATTTATTCACGACTGTGAACGAATGATTTTTCATTGCGTATATCGCGAGGCGAATGTGTTTACCTTTTTTTTCCCCAAATCCAGTGAATTGTAATGTGTCGTGCATAACCGAAGTCGTTTGGTATGAAAAAAAAAAAAAAAAAAATGTTGAAGCGTTAACGAAGTCGTGGGGATAAAAAATTCTATCCACGTGGAAAAAATGATCGGAAGGGCTTTCGTCTCGTTGAACCGTGTGTGAGTAATCATACACTTCTTTCGTGTATGCAATCTCCGATCGTTTGGACTTGAAACTCAATAAAATAGAAAAAAAAAAAAAATCATTCAAAATCGTCCTATTCCGATTGGAATAATAATGTACGTATTTCTTGTAATCCAATGAAACGTTGTATGATTAATCTTATTATTATTTGTACATTACGACTAGAAATTGTGAGCACTTCATCGAAATTACTTATTATATCGCAGTGTGAAAATATGTGCATCGTTCCTCTCGATGCATCAACCATGATTTTTCGGATTATTATAAATAAACATATGAATAATTTTCAATGACAAGGCGTTTTAATATTGTCTCATTATTTTTTAGGTGTGACACCAATCGAAAATCCTATGTATGATGAAATAATGAAAAGAAAAGTATGGAGCCAAAATAAATGAATATTAATCGAATTGTCAAATTCGTAAAAGATTAATGTTTTTCTTTCTATAGCAAATATTAAAACTGTGCATTTTCAATAAAGTTGAATTTTTCTCGTACCAAAATTTCCTACATTTCCAAGCTTGTCATAGGCTTGTTATTACACAAGTAACACAAGGCAGAAATATTATTCTTTGGAAATTTCAGTACACAGCAGTTCGTCGTAGATCAGGAAAAAAAATCATCAATCTCCAAGACGTTACGAAATTTTTTAAAAATATGATCGTTCAATAAGTAATCGAATGTTTTTTCATCGTTGAATACTTTTAAATTTTATCGAAATATTCTGTAGACTATTTCCTCGATTTTTAAAACCTTTATTTTGGGCTAACGAAATATTGAAAACTTCATTTTGATATAAGAATTATCACTATTTAAGCTTTAAACAAAAAGATGTATTTTATGTTCGTAGTGATTTTATTGATCGTAACCGAAAGATTATGATACGCAACGTAAATTGTTGTACAGGATATTTTTATATATATATACATATTGGATCGAACTCCTCGTATCAGTTATTTATAATACATTTGCGACAAGTATAGTAGTATGTATGATTCTTACAGATAACAGCAGATGCAACTGCAGGCATGTTCCATGCAATAATTGTTTGCGATTGATTTTGTGAGTTTATCACATTTTATGCCGATTCCTTGAGTGCAATGGACCCAAAAAAACAAAAAAATCTTTTTCCCTAATTCTTTGTACCTTTCGTAACGAGATTATATAATACTTGAAAAAAAAAAAAAAAAAAAAAAAATACACAAAATTAACGAAGGTGTTTATGCCATGAATTATCTGAATTTGCATTTCGTACGGTGTTCAAAAGCGAGTTTTTTCGTTTGTATAGGTCAACATTTTCGAAATTTCTCGAGGAAAGAATACAAATCTGATACTCATGGATAGAATATATTTACAAAAAAACAAATCTGACTTACTTAATTACTGGGTGAACTACTGATTGCCTTTGGTAAAAATACTTAATGCGTGTCTATTTAATAGAGAAAGAATTTAAAATTGATTTCGTCATTCGACGTAAAGTTCGTGGTAGATAATGGAGAATAAACAGTCGTTTTTTTCTCATTCGGTTTCTCGGAAAGCATAGGACAAGCCATCGTCGAGCTTTTGATGTACAATTGCGATCTACTGACTTTTTCATCTCGTATACGGAGCATCAATAAAATAAGATTTTTATAAAGACTACAGGGCTATCATTAATGCATATAAATGAAGCAGTAATTACACGTTCATCCTCGAACGATGATATCACAAAAACAAATATTGTAACAATAAAATCATCGACGCAGATTATATATATATATATATCTGAGAAAAAATGCGGACTCCTTTTGTATTCAAATTTTTACACATGCATCGTTTTTTTATTCGATCTCAATGATTTTTAAGAAATAGCATGAAATATTGCTAGAATTCATCAATATTTCATCGTTCAGCCATATTATCGTTCGTTCATCCCGAAATATATTAAAAATTATATACACATATGTTTTATATGTTTCAAAACATGTAAATGAACATGATGTACTTATACGATGGCGCATGATTGAAAAAAAAAAAGTATAATATTACAGTAAAGTAATGAGTGAAACGGGAGTAAAATGAACGTTTCATCATCGGAGTCAAGGTGCGTTCCAATATTTTTATAAACGTTATATCGACAAGAATCAATTTAAAAAATTGGAAAACTTGACCGCACCGTTGAAAATGAGAGAAAAAAAAAACAAAAATCTTAATATTTTGGATGTTTCAGGAGATTTTTCAAATGACAGTCTTCGTGAACGTCAGTCGGCATATTTATCTTTTGAAATCAATTAAAAATGAAAAGTCTTTAGTTCATCATGCAAGAAAGCAATATTTCACGCTTTTAATCGTCGTGTATACATACTGATGTATATAGTATGTATATATATCGTTCGGAGGCGAAATTTCGCGCAATCATATAAACGAAATAATTTGTTTTGTGCGAAAATGTTTCTTGAGAATTTGCGATGTAAATAAATTATCGTCGAGTGATTCTACGATTCGACAATACCGTTTTTACCCTCCCTCCCTCCCTCTCTCTCTCTCTCTCTCTCTCGTAATTTCTTCGTACGAGCTTATGCGATTCATAATAATCCACCGATATCGATCGCTATGGTTAGAACTTGTATCTATACAGGTTATACCAAGTTGATTGGTAAATAATATAAACTTATGTTTGGGATCGAATGTTTAATCAAATGTTCTAAAATTATCTGCATCGAGTAAAGGTAAAGCTTGAGTTTTTTCAGATCGTCAAGGCTTGTGAATGAGTATCGAAAACAAGGTGCTTTCTAAGTCGCTCAGAAGACTCAATGATTGCAGTTAGAGCAGTCTCGCCAAAGACGTTTTTATAGGAAATTTCGTGCTCTAGAACATTGATTGTTTGAATTTTTACACTAGTTTTGACGGCTTGGCCACATTTACGTTAAAGTTAGAATTTTTTATCACCAAGCAATAGGGCTACAGATTTTCAAGTAAAGACAAATCGAAACAACTTAATCGCGAAGAAAAAAAATATAAAAATTTTTCCTAGTGTAAGTAATATTTGTTGAGGAAAGTCTCATTTAAAAACAGGCTTTTTGATTCGGAATTCACTCTGCATGTAAAGTTTACATTATCGACTATCAAACTTGGGAGACCCTGTGAATATATATATATGTATATATATGTATACGAATGAGGATTGCCTTATTTGATAATCCGCCACGCTCTGGTATCTTTTGTACAACGTGTATTAAACATCAACTCAATTGATTTGCTCCAGGAAAAACAACAATCTACGCCCGACAGTCAATTAATCCATGGAGATATATATCACTTTTACTCTTCGAATATACGAAATAGTAATATTAATAGACGGAAATGTCACTGCCTTTGATCGTCGTCCTCGATGATATAATTTTTTACTTCGACGACGGACAAGGTCACAGCATCAGGTGACGTCGTCCGTTTATACGATTGACCAGATTATATATTTTCAGTGCAGGCCCGAGTTTCAGACCCATGTACTTCATCATCGTGTCCGAAGTCAGAAGGAGCAGTGCTTTGCCATCGATCTCCTGTAAAAATATTCATTATGTATCCTTCTCATCCTCTCTTCTCCATCCTTCTTTCTCATTTTTAGTAGTTTATTTCTTTTAAGTATTTACGTCGATAGACTCGAGATATACTCACGTGTATCCGGAAAAGATCTGCGTGTATTCCGAGAGCAGGATCCGTTGTGGATATATAATGAATCACGTCATCGATCGTCCACTCTGCAGGTTCGGTCGACGATATACGAGTCGCTGGACTTTCGGACTGTGTCGTTGATGTCGCCGCTTCCAATTCTTTAAGAAATTCAATAAATTCACATCGACATCTTAAGTCTCCTATACTTTTGGAAGCATTTCACTTTTTCACGTACCAACAAAATGAATAATAGCGAACAATTATTTGATCTTACCAGGTACAGATCTGAGTGGTTTTTTCGCCGCTGTTGGCGATGACGGTGTCGAATTAATGGTCGTGGACGGTGCATAGGGTTGTGTTGTTTTTGGTTGTTGAGGTGTGATCGTTGACGCATTGTTTGCTTGACTGTCCGATGACCATTTTCTTTTTTCTGTTTTTACAATATTAACGACTTCTTCGTGATTGGTCGACTGCGGAGCTTGTACTACTGGGCATTTCGTACATATTTCTTTTCTCTTAAACAACATGCTTTCACAAGCACAAAGATCTTCCAACTGTCGTCTGATGTAGACGTAAAAATCTTCCTCTTCGAGGAATACTGGCAACCTCACGCTCGTCGGTTGGCTCTCTAGATTCAAACTTATCGTTTCACCTTCGCCTCGTTTCACCAGACTCAACATTTGTCGAGGACTCATCGCAGCCATCAAAAAGGTTTGGAAAATTTCACGGGCCACTGTCAATATAGGACCACTACCAAATTGTGCCGGCATCGCTTTTACTTTCCGAGGATCGAAGTAGGGCCCACAAGCGCAGTTATGATTCACATAGATCGTAACTGCGAATGAAAGGATAATAATTGCAATTACAAATTATTGAGTTCAATAAAAGTTTTTGGATTATTGAAAAAAATGATATATTTTTTACAAGCTCTCAAAATAAGCTATTGAATTGTGAAAAATTTTTAGATTTCAATGTGACATGACTAGAATCGCTGTATAGCGACTTAAGAACATTTAAAAAGAGAATTTTCTCCAGAGGCTCTTATAACAGAGTTTCTGGAGCAAACGTTGTGTATGAAAATCGTAAATTCGTTACCATTTTCAAGGACACGGGGTTTGTTATTCGCTGTACTGGTGTCCGGTTCAGTGGCAGGTTGAGGAGGTGCGCTCGACCCTGCAGGACTAACAAGACCAACCGCTGGTTCGGATCCAGCCCCGCTACCGGAAACAGCCATGACCGGTAGAACATTACTTGTTCGAGATTTGAATCTGTTTGGCCCTGTCGCTGTGACAAAATGTAGAAAAAAAAACATCTTAAAATTAGATCATCCATTAATGAAGATTCGAAATACAAGCATATCTGTGAAAAGTTGAATATTCGTTATACGTGTTTGAAATCACAAATTTTGTTGCGATTTCAGTAACATTTTTCCTTAGGCGTATTCAATAAAGTGATTGACTTCATCAACAAACTTTGTCCTCGGCATAAAAAGAAAAAAATCAAGTCTTGCTATATGTTGATAGTAATTTTTTAAATTCTTAGACCAATCAGACAAATTGAACTTATTTTCGTAGCCTAAAAGTGAAAAGTAATTTTAAATACTGGTAAAATCCGTGGTATTCTAGAGACGTAAACTGAGAAAAAAAATTCGATTGACCATATCGCTACATTCACAGTAGCAAATTTAGAGTGAGCTTACATTTTTGTCCAGGAGGTTGTAGAGGATGGCCACTTTTGAAGCACCAACCAGCGGGAAAAATATCCCTGGAATCGTATCGACACCAATAATCGAAAGCTCCTTTCCAACCGTCAAAGGTAATATGTATCATGTCATCCTTAACAGCGCCGACAGTAGCGGTGCATATTAATTGAGGATTTTTCTTGTCTATAGCCTCGAGTTTTTGTCCAATTGCAAACATATTTACTCGAGGCTTTTTGGGTTCTCGTTTGAATACTTTTGCCGGTGCCATTTCAGCGCCGTTCAAAGTTTTCAGTAGAAACATTGGCCAGCTTGAGGCGTTCATCCGAAATCCTAACGGGGGTTGTAACATACCACCCGATTTTTCGCAATGACCAATCGGATGAATTTCGTTGCTATCTACGAGACGCCAAAAGTCATTTTTATTGTCGGAACCATCGAGCCTCAATCGCAAACGTGGTCCGAGAACTCCCACTACAGTTGCGATACAAGTTGACGTCAAATTTCGAGGATCAAGGGCTTCCAATTTCATTCCCATTTTGAAATCGTTCGTCGGCGGTGATTCATGCTGTGTTTCGGTGAAATGAAAAAAAAAAACCATTTATAGAAATACGATTGTTCATTATATTGAAGGAGCGAAGAAAATCAAGAGAACCATTTTGAACAAGTGTCAAAATGAAAATCAACCGTCACCAGTTTTTGTCTTTTTCTACAAACCTGTTTAAAACAGTCTGTCGGAGCTGCAATGCTATTGGTCTTTTTCAGATACAATTCCCAGTCGAAAGTCTGATAAGTTTCGTACTGAAAGGGACCGCTAGATGTGGACGGGGGATGGGAATTCACGGATTGATTTACCGGGGAAGGATTCGTTGGAATCGGAGGTGTCGAAACTGTAGAAGTAGAGGAGAAGGTGGGAGCCATGGAAGAATTACCATTGGTGCTAGGTATTCCAGAAGGCGCGGGAGAAGCTGCTGGGGATGGTTGTTCTCCAGAATCTGTCAATACCCAGAACGATAGCTCTTATTATTATTAGTACTTAATGCGATAATGAAGTTATCTACTCAAAAACTATCATAATCTATTTAAAAAAAGGTCTGAAAAACATATTCAAATATCTCTCAAAAATGTACTAGTACATGGTGAATAAATTCTCTCTGTTAAATTCACTCGCCCTATCAATTCAGTTTGTCGATCTAAGGCAAAAGGTAAACAAATTTTTTAATTATAGCTAAACAACCGTAATTCAAAAAAAGGAGTACATAATTTATTTAAACAAGCGAACGTACTTTTCTTAGATTCAGCTTGAATCTCTTTTTTCTGATGTTTGTTGAGACAGAACGAAGAACAAAAGTCTTTGGTTGGAGCATCTCTCTGTTCCAATTTGACGGGAGTACCTCTAATAACGTTGTCGCATTGAACACAAGCTCCGCGTACGTAGGCCTTTCTAAATTCGGATAAGCAAGTTTCGGAGCAAAATTCTTTTTTGCCATGTTGCGTTGGCAAAACATATTTGAGAAGTTGTTTTGTCTCGCCGCACCAGGTACAAGAGTGTTTGGGTTTAGGCGGACGACCTGGCCCTTTCAAAATAGAACAAAAAAATATTTCAATTAATAAAAAAATACAAAATTTAACATGACATTAACAACGAAACTAACGTACGAAAATAAAAAAAAAAAACAATTTCAACTAGGTCTAGAAATGTAAAAAAGAAATAGGTTAATTTTTCATACACAGCTGATTTGACTCACCCCGCATTTTGCTCTGCATAGACGACATATCGTCAATTTCTGATCACTCAATAAAACCTCTATAACCGGAAAAAAGGTCAGCAAGGTTCATCGGAATGTTAAATTTCATTACTCACACATAATCGCACTGTTAACAATGACGTTCGTCTTGTCAAAACATTGTCAAGACTCAAATTATCTTCATTTATCAAGATGTACACCATTCGATATAATTATTATTCCGGCGAAGCATACGAAATATACACCGGTTTTTTCGTTTCTTCAATCCTCGTCGGCAAAGAGCTATTTGAATTGTAAGAATTAATAGACAAAGGCTCCTTTGCCGCGTAAAACTGACAATGAATGCCCGAGCGATCGATAATTGTCAATATTTACGACGAGAAAAATAAAAGCGCACCACTTGAATAGGGGATAATGAGAGAATTGTCACGCCGCCATGTTGAAACTCGCTTGGCGCACGATGCGTACCGCGCGCCGTGCGATTTGTGTGGATGAACATACACACCTATACACACATGCGCGCGTACGTATGTGAGCAAGTGTTTTTCTTTGTATAAAGCTGTGTGAGTTGTGTTAACGCTATATATGTACGCGTTTTCGTTGTTGCTTCATTTGCCAACGATCGATAATTAGTTTGCAGTTTCATATAATGCTTGGTTTTATTATTAACGAAAATCGCCTCTGCAGATGATCTGCAATCATTGAACAATACGTGCACGAATACACGTAGTATTTTTCTCCAAACACACTCTCATCTTGTATGTATATACATCCGCACGCCCGTCGTCCGCTCATCCCTAGGACAAAGGAAGAAACAAATAAAGAAAAAAAACTAGTGAATGAGATTCATCTTCGTGTGAATTCGGATATATTCGGGATAGATCGGGATCTTCTAATCTCCGAAACAACCTTTAACCCTCGCGTAACCTATAAAAAAAATGATGTTCTTGTACAGTAGGAGGGGAGAAGAAATGGTTAGCCTCGCTTGCGCTAGCACTAGCACGCTAGCAGAAGCGTGTTTGTATCTTGACAACACATATCTATAAATCCCCGTGTAATCATATCTCGTCAGTCGATGTTTGGACGAACACTACGAATGTCTGCAACAATTTTTAGTCCACGTTGGAGGTCTTAACCCACGCAATCACAAAGAAAAGTAACAAGTAGCCTCAGCATATAAATTAGATTGATGTTGAATGAAAAGAGTCGCAAACGAATCACGGTAATCCGCCGTCCACGTCAGTCTCGTGCATCTCGCGTGGTTCTCCGTCCCCTCTCGTGTGGGTATCACATTTTTGCGCGCCAAATTAATGTTGAAATACATCGATAGTTCCTTTATTTTTTAATACTGATAATGTATCAATCGGCATAAACGATTGTCTAACTGTTTTTCCTGGTTTTGTGAGTTAAAAAAAAGTAAAAAAAAAAAAAAAAACGAGGTGTTTATAAGAAATGGCGGGCACCTACACGAAAAAAGAATCCGGCGTTGGTCCGGAAGAACAAACCCTTCTCAAAGATTCAAATGGAGCAGCACGAATCGTTGCAAAGGGTAAGTTTTCATTTTTTATATTCTTTAATCTTTTTTCTTGCCCTCTCTTTTTCGCTCTCTTTCTAACATTCTTTATCCTGCTTCTTTTTGTTCCCTTTTCATACTTTCATTCGCTCGTTCGCGAAACCTCGTGCGGTCTCGCGTTAACTGCCGGTTCCTTCTCGGATGCTTCCATCCATATTATTCAATGCTCCCTTTCTATCCCTTCCCAAATTCCTCATGAACCTTTTTTTCGATTTTTTTCCCCCCTCAGACCCGTAGAACCAGTACCGAATTCCTTAGCCAAAATCCCAGGGATTCTCTGCTGCTCTGCACGTTAAATTTGTCGTGTCTTGTTAATTGTAAGTCGCTTTTTTACGACTATACCTTTTCTCTTCTATTTGCTCTACTATCTATTTCTCATTGTGTAGATCATTGTAAAACCATTTGAACGTAAATAAATTATCTCTTACAGTAAGAAAATTTTTGTTCTCTCTACCACGCAATCAGAAATTTCCAATTATTTGCTCTTGTTTTCTGTGCTAAGAATAATTTTTTTGTGCGTAATTATATCAGTTGAATTGTATAATCATGAGTTAATTCATCAAAATTGTCCCTAAAATTTTGCAAAAAAGAATGCTAAAAAAAAAAGCTATATTTGCAGTAAAGGTGCATCGTCGAACTTCCTCTATTGCATGAGAAAAACAGGCATTAAAAAAAAAAAAAAAAAAAAACAGTGAATCCTGTTGAATTCAGAATTCCAATAAGTATTTTTTTAATCAGTATGAAAACGTTCGTCGGAGACTTTAGAAACTATTTCTCTTTCATTTCATTTTTATGGCATACATCTGCCATGAATATTTTATCTAATGCATACATATTTTTTTTCCAACTTCCATCCGATTTACAAAAATACTTAATTATTAACTTAAAATACTATATAAAGTAATTGTTTCTAAATCTATATACATATATCTAAATGTACATACAGGCTTCATTCATGCGCGTTCATTTATAGATCGGTTATTAATCGGTGGGAATATAAATAAATTATGATCGTTGCGATAATAATTGTCTCTTCATACTTTATCATTTGAATGGGACACTGAGCGACAAATCTCACAACCCCGATTGGATTCATTCGATGATACAGAATAGTCCACGTGGCCTTTAATTTCTTTGTAGAGCATATTTGCATCACCAAATTCTATCTTCCAAGAATTCTAACGGCGAAGAATCGAAAAAGTAATTGCATGTTTGGAGAAATTTTATCCATTTATTATTTCATCCGGATCCATTGCTACTTTCATTTTCATTACATTGTTCGATAACTCATGGAACGTAACTATCCAACAGGTAGCGAACCTGTTCGGTTATCCCCGGGCTGGGAAGGCACTGGAAAACCAGAAGACGAATTGAACTTCAAGGGTGTAACAATGGATCAAGCCGACCTGGAATTGAATCCTCCGAAAGACAGGTGTGGAATAATTTTTGTTTGTTTTCATTAAGTGAATCTTTTGCGGCCTACCACGTTGTTTCGTTTTTATCTTCATACGATCAATCAATATAATCTGGCCGCCAAATTAATTTTCACTTTAATGAATTTATTATCCTAATAAAATGAAGTAGAAAATTGCAGATGTGTAAAAAATCTGCAGAGTAAGAAATGCAAATTATGGGAATGATCAATGTGATATTTATCTTTCTCTGTCGTTGATACTGTCGAAATAAAAATTCATCTTTCAAGCTATTGCTGATACTTTTTCCGTATCTCTTAAAGTTTAGCTTCTCTCCTTTCCAGTATACCCGTTAATATAAAAATGAAAAAGTAGCCGAAAATTATTATAAATATGCATTTACGTAATTAAATTTATCCGTGTTGACTTCATTACTTTTTTTATCATTAAAACTCTGCAATTTTATCAACTGCATCTTTTATACTCTGATTACGCACGACGGAATTTTATGTACATTGCACGATAAATTACAAAGGTGAACCGTTTAAAAAATCAGATAAAAATGATTGAAAATAAGTTTATCTCAATGCGTCCCAGGTAATGCGCTGTGAAATTAAATGAAGCATGAAACGTTAGGATAAAAAAATGTGGTAAAAAATACGAAATTATTGTAGAAATTTATTGGAAATTTGTTCGATCAATTAGTTTCTATTTTTTTCTTGTACAGATTGTTCAACTCGCTTACATTACATACAATTTCGTATAATTATTCATTTCAAACGTTTCAAATAAATACAGATCTTCATTCAATTATTGAATAAAAAACTTTTATCAGACGGTCGTACATGTGGCTTGCTCTGATTCACTACATCCTCTTCGCAATCAGTCAATCCCCGAGTAACGGCATTGACCCTTGTCATATTGTAAAAATAAAAAAATTCTCCAAACTCATCGAACGTGTATAAAAATTGACGAAAGTTATTTCGTCACATTGACTGTTTTTGATGCCATAGAAATAACAACATTATTATCAATTTTGATACAGCAAAAAGTTTCCCAATAAAAACTCATATCAAAATGGTATTAGCTGTCTAATAATCTATCAGAAATAATGAAAGAACTAAGATTTTTAAGAACGTTCAATGCTTCGTGTACAAAGAAATTTTTTTTTGCAGATTGAACATCGTCTTCTTCATCATGCTGCTTCACGGGATCGGCGCTTTGATGCCTTGGAACGTATTTATAACGGCTAACGATGTGAGTGACTCATAAATATTTTTCACATCCCTGTCTATCACTCACAGCTTTAGAGCTCAATAGCTCTAATAATAAGCAATCATCTTAGCTCAAAAAGCTTAGGTCAATCACTGACACGACGTGGGGGAATAATTTTTCGAAATTAAACAGTGGGGAAGTGTCAGGAATGTTCACAAGGTCATATATTTTACAGAAAATTCTGTATCTTCAAACTTTTCATTAAGGTCGAAATTACAGATAAAACTTTTCAGTAAAATTAATGAATTATTCGAATCA
Organism: Campoplex nolae; assembly: GCA_037893425.1. Lineage (NCBI taxonomy): Eukaryota > Metazoa > Arthropoda > Insecta > Hymenoptera > Ichneumonidae > Campoplex > Campoplex nolae. The sequence goes on from JBBLXU010000686.1 coordinate 2,350,543, forward strand.
CGAGGAAATTCAAGTGATTCTATAAATATTGAATACTAGAAAGAATTAGATTTTTAAGCTTGACAACAAGATGTAAATGAAAATTTAGTACAGTTCAAACAACATAAAAGATGTGAAAATGTTTCAGACTTTGATAATATCTTTGTATTTCAGTACTTCACCAAATTCAAGTTGTCCAAAAAATACACTGGCACGGACTTTGACACTACAAATTTTCTCGCTGATATCGGATTTGCCTCGCAAATACCAAATTTATTTTTCAACTGGGTCAACGTCTTTATACAATTTGGGTATGATTTTCAAAGAATTATTACCAAAAAATATTCACCCATTTTAATTGTCGAAATATGATGAAGTAATATATTTTTTAATATAAACATTTCAGTGGCAATTTGACGACGAGAATAGTTTGGGGACTTTTCGTTCAAGGTGTCATAATCGTCTTCACCGTTATACTCGCGATGTCCGACACTTCTGGTTGGCCCAGTATATTTTACTGGATCACGATTGCCTCCATAATTGTTTTAAATAGTAAGTTCACCGAAACAATTGATGATTTAGCTCGAATTTTCTATATAAATATCCTACTAAAATGGTGAGAGCACATTTTATTCAATTGCGAATAAGTTTCAATGCTAAATCATGCAATTCAAGTGGACGCGTGTGATTGCACTATGGCGAAATCTCAAATTTAGAGATCCTGTCAATTCTTTTTTAGCTGCCAATGGAATATATCAAAATTCAGTGTTCGGTATGGCAGCCAAATTACCGGGAAAATATACCGGAGCCATTATTCTTGGATCTGTGAGTAATTAAAATCTCATTTACCAAAAACGATAATCGATTTTTAATTTCATTCATGTGCTTTTTTTTTTTCTTTTCAGAATATCAGTGGAACATTTACGGCGGTAGTAAGTTTTCTGGCAAAAATTATGTTGCCCAATGCTCGGACGTCAGCTATCTATTACTTCATAACAGCTCTGTTTGTACTCCTAGCGTGCTTCGACACATACTTCGCCCTGCCAATAAATGTGAGTGATCCGCAGTAATTCAATGATTTCTTTTTTTTTTTCCATTCGTTTACCGATTTCCAATTTTTCCACTCATATTTTTTCGACATTTTAATTTTTTTGCCACAATTAAAGTTCAGAAAATTATTTGTTTTTCAGTATTTAAATAAATGAACAAAAAATTTTGCTTCTAAGATATTTAAGCTTTGTTTTTTTTTTTTTCAGAGATTCTATCGTTATCACGAGCTCGTCTACGAGAAAGAGAAAAACAAGAGACAGCTTGAGAATCGTACCGGAAGTAGCAGACCTCCTTACTGGTTAATCTTCAAACAATGTTCCCCTCAGTGCTTCAATGTTTTTTTCATATTTTTCGTGACACTTTCGATATTTCCGGCCGTTCAAGTTGGTATAGTACGGTCCGACGACAAATTCATCGTACCTGCTGAATATTATTCGGATGTAATGTGTTTTCTTACTTTCAACATAATGGCCATGTTGGGAAGTTTATTCGCCTCTTACTGCCAGTGGGTAAGTTCATTGATCAAACTGAATATTTAAATTTTGAATAATCGAAAAGTATAGAATTTCAATATTTTCATACAATTTCGACGTGTTAAACACAAATTGGTCACGTGAATTTCAGCGTATTTAATAACTTTTTTTTTTTCATGTAACAATCTTTACTGTTACAGCCTAGCAAAAAATGGGTCGTTATACCGATAGTTTTGAGAGTACTTTTCATACCGTTGTTCTTGATGTGCAACTATGCGCCATCGATGCGGACCCTGCCAGTGTACATACAAAATGATTGGATTTATTTCGCAATCGCAGTGACGATGGCTCTGACCAGCGGTTACTTTTCCTCATTGGCCATGATGTATTGTCCCACGTGAGTCTCTCAACCTTCATTATTTAAATCAGCATTATTATTAGCATATTAGTTTATTATTGACACGAATTCTCTCATAGGAAGCTTCAGGAGTCACTTTTATTTCTGTTCTCGTTTATCATATAGCATTCAATCGATTATATTTTCGTATAACATTTCTCTAAAAAAAAAAATCAAAATTTATAAACAATATTATTGAATATAACCTGCTGAAATTCTCATAATATTTGTTCTTTTCGTTTTCAATCATTCTTCGAGAGATCTTTATACGTGAATTCAGGAAAGTTTCAAATTCTCTAACATTTTTTTGTTTCAATCCACTCATTAATTCTCAAACTTTTTCGTTGTACGAATCTCACTTTTGTACTCTTAGAACATTATATTTTATTTCCTCAGCTAAAAATACGAATCGACCAACTTAACAAAAAAAAAGAAAAAAATCGTTGCAATCCAACAATGCAAATTTTAATATTATTTACTTTGTGACAATTAGACGTTAAAAAATATATAATCGCTGTCAGCTTTTGCATCATTTTTAATTTTCAAGACACAAACTTCGACTCACTCGTATTAGCAATTAATAAATTTATGTTCTTTTATGTATAATTACCGGGCTTATTATTATTGTTCATATAATTATCATGATTCGCGATACTACGATTGCATAAACGCACGATGAGATATCAATGTTGATTGAATTGCAGAATGGTCGAGCCCCGTTACGCATCAACGGCGGGAATGTTCGGAGCGGCATTCCTGATCACGGGAATATTCATGGGACTGATGTTCGCGAGGGTAATGCCTATAATCGTAACGAATATCAGTATCGGTTGATATTAAACCGATTTGAAAAACAAACTATATTTATGTGTAAGGAAAAAATGAAGAGTAACGTCCGTAAGACGTTCAACTACGTCTTAAACTCCTAAAAGAGGCGAAGTTATCAAACGATAAAAATGAAGAAAAAAAAAACGAGAAACAGCCAAGTAAACTCAAAAAAAAAGGCGAATTTAACAAATGATAAGAACGGTACAACAGAGAAATTCAATTCAGGCTCAAACGAGAAACAGAAAATCGTTGAATCTCGGAGATAAAGAATATGCAAAAATGTCGAGAACGCCAAAGGCGAGAGGGAAAAACTCGTTTTTCGCACAACGTTGAATATTCATTAAGTTTACGCAAATCTCTGTCATAAATTTATCTAAACTCGAGTAGGTAGTTATATATATAAGGGATGGATGAAAGATGTATTCAATCGCAATCCCAGGGAGAATCCAATTTTTCCATTTTTTTTTTAACAAAGCTCACGAATTATGAAGAAAAAAGAACAAAATAAGCCAAAATCCTGTTATAACGGTAACGAAAAACTACAGCATTCGGTCCCAAATGAGAGATAAATTAGAAACTGTTTAGTTTTCTTCTTCGTGATTGAAATAAGCGTTCATCTAATTATTTATTATATACGTACGAAACCCATCGGACTCAAATGTTATTCGTACATTTCGAGAAGTTGACGAACATTGGATTTATCGGTAGCACTTCGTCAGGCTACCGAGATGCCTTTAAATACCGCGTGTTCCATGTCAAAGAAAAAAAAAAAAGAAAAAAAAGAAGCAGGCTCCTCAAAGCCCCATATTTTTTTCTTTTTTTTTTTCAAACCCTCAAGTCATGGAATCATTATTGTTCCAGTTGCAAAGTCGAGATCGGACCAAACCGCGCCTTAACGTTAAATTCAACAATATCCATTTTTCCACTCACTCGTAAGGTATTAGGACATGGTATTGGAGTTTGCTTCGTTGCGAGAGACAATAAAACGTCTTTTCTCGAATTATTCGTCAAATTGTTCATTCTTCAAGAACTTTCACCGATGCTGTCTCGACTACAATTTTTATTTTACATAATACAATACAAAATTTGAGTATTGATGAAAATTTTAAATGTGCTCGCACTCGAACAATGCAAACTCCAATATGCCATGTTAAAATGCGGAGCCGCTTTGTTAAGCACATAACTAAGAAGAAAAAAAAAACAGAAAGAAAAACAAACCTATATATTGTCTAGGTAATAAGCGTTACTTACTTAGTCCGAGTTCAAAGTATAGAATGTTGGTGCGATTGTTCCGCCGATGAAACCGATGAAGAAAACAAAAACAGAAAAGAGTTAAGAAAAATACACATGTTAAAAGAGTCGGTGGATACAGGGCATTTTTTTAGTGTTAACAATGTACCAACAAGATTTTTACAAAGTTATATACAATTTTATACGCGTAACTTTTTTATCTTTCTACTTTTTTTTTTTTTTTTTTTTTTTTTAATTCTCCAAGCTTGATTATTGTGTTCATATTTTAGAAAAAAAAAAACAGCTCAAAGAAATAGATTTGGCACTTTTGAAGTTTAAATGAAAAACAAGAATCTGCAGTCGTGGGAAAGAAATACACTAAAAAAAAAATCTCGTACATTGCTTTTTGTGCACGAAAGTACGAAATGGAAAAAAGTTGTAATTAAAATGAACCTATTATCGTACTTTTACAGGAGTATTGTCAAAAGAATGCTTTTTAGACAGATGTTTCGATTTTTTGTAGAATCATTTGACGCCAAAATTCTAATCGAATAAAATTTTAGGAACATAAGCATGAAACATCTTAACCCGAAGCAAATCTCATACTACATAACGTCCACTTGCTCGTGTTTTAATGTTAGCATCTCTCTCAAGCAAAAGCGGTCACTTTCGTTGAATACATTTCGTACGACTTTAGAATGTCGGCTCCATCTTAGATTTTTCTTTATGTTCATTAATCATCATATTAGTCGAGAATATTGCTCGTGTATTTTTATAATTCACACGAGGTAATCTACTTCAAGTCGAGCTCATCCACTTCGATTCGATTTCATTAAAATAGCAATCAAAATTCTTCAATAAAGTTCAGAGATGTTAAATTCGTTTGATCGAGTTTCAAATATTTTTAGAAATATACACTTTTTTAAAATTGAACCAATTCTTGAATGTTCACGTAAAATTTTTATTACATACACTGGAAAAGTGACCACATAATTTTTTGAAATCGAACAGTGTCTGCTCGAAATGGAATGAATTGCCCTGTACACAAATTAACCTGAATACATTTCGCGATGAAGAAAAATATCCATTTTGAAATAATATATATCATCGATAAACAATCGTTAATATTGCTATTTCATTTTATAAGAAAAAAAAAACACAACTATCTCATATAAATCAATCATTGAAGCTTCCATATTCATTCACTATATCATCACTACATCATTTTTAATATTATACACACTTCCTGCTAGACTCTACGTAGCGTTTAATGACAATTTTATGGATCTCTTCGATTTCTGTGTCATTACAAATCCCACCTCATTTTTTACTTTTATTTTTTAATTTACATTATTACGACTTCAACGATATGGGAAATTCATTGAGATAGTTCAACAATGTTTTGTACAAACATTTACAACTAAAAATTCATTCGATCCATAAAATCAATGTTGCAATATTTATCATATTGTCAACATTGATTTTTAATAGTGATGGTGACAGGCGGTTATTGACAAACTGTTTCAATTTGTTAAATTAAACATATCGTTTAAGGATTGTCCTATGGGACGTAGAAACATCTCCTTTTGTTGTCTTGACGATTTTTTTTTTTTTTTTTTTTTTTTTCACAAAATTCAGAACATTCGAAATAGTAGTAAAACGAAGCTCTATTTTTTAAATTGTTTGTTTTCATTTTTGGAGTTGCAGTATTTTAGAAACCATTGAGATTTTTAAATTCTGAATATTTCCACGTTGGTTTGGAGAAATCAACTGGGTCATTCGATATGACGAGAATGAAAAAAGTATGATCAATATCGAATATGATAATAACTAAGACTTTTAAATTCAAATAATTGATTAATAATTTTTGACACTGTTGTTAAAAAGTACTATGAGTAACACCGATGCAATTTTTCAGTTGGTTTTTTTTCGAAGCGGAGATCAAAGAAATTCTGATCGAATAGAATGTTGGCTACAAATGTTCGTGTAAAAATGATAACAAGCTCATACGTGTGTATTGGCAGTTGAAAAATTGTTTTCTTCGATTATTCTTTCGGCACCGAGTCTTAAATTGAAACATTGACAATCCTCGTATCAAGCAATACCGACAATAATCGTAAATGAGATTTAATCGATCCACTAATCGCAAAGAATGAAAGAATTAAAGAGAAAAAAAAAAAGAATCGTTGAACGTGGAACTGATATAGGTATAGAGAGGGAATATTTTTATATTATTGATTCAGATGTTGACCCATTCGGTTGACAATTGTTTTCATGAATAATATCGTACAACCGCCATTCGATCGGCGACTGTAACACAGTAAGAAAATGGCCGGAGGAAGTGACGATAATTGGTGAACACCAACCAAGGCATATCGACGAAGTAATGACAACATACGCATTTTTTTCTCGTTGCAATATTGAATTTTTCAATTCTTCAGAAAATATTGCCTCGTCGATTCGCTCCGTTTGTCGACCATCAATGCATTTCACGATGAAACAATGAAAATACATTTTAAAAATAAATGAGATGAGTAAAAATGCTAAGTATGTGGTTGAAGAGAGCAAAAAATGCAAATTCAATTTAGACTGTAGTTATTACTCTAGTGTTACTCCAATATTACAATGATACAATGTTGAATAAATCGATATTACTGACCCACCGATAAAAACAAAAGTTAAAAAAAAAAAAAAAAAAAAACAATTCTTTTCCTCTCTCCGCTAATAATCATCGTACTCGTAAAAGAAACTTTCTTCAAAATATATTTATTCTTATAATCAATAGAGATTTTACACGTTTTAGTGACGTACTACCGAAATTATAATTACGCGAAGAGATTATACATATAATATGTGATTCTTATGACTAATCAATGCATAATTATCGTTAATATCGTTTTTTTATTATTATTTATTATCACGAAACAATTATCTTACATAACATAAACTTTCTCGATCTTCCTGAATGGGAATGCTTCTTTGGTCTTCGGACAGATTACAGCACCGTTGTATTCGAGAGCCATTTTCTCCAGAGCCTGAAAATTTTTGTATATTTGTATGATATTAAAATTAAAATAACAATCTATATTTCTCTCGAGAAGGATTCAATATTATTGCATCGTTTTGACTTAAAACTGATATTATCTAATGACAGCAATATCTCAAAGACGGATGAATTCTCATTTTTGTTAGGTTTAGATAAAAAAAAATAACGTAAAAACAATGTTTAAACCCGGAAAGATATTCGGACTCTAAATGCAGTACTCCTAGAGGCCGAAAAACAATTTACGGACACGATTTTCTTTTTATTTACAACCGTTTTCATCTTCGTTAAGTTGAAAAAAATGTTTAATCCAGAGAAATTTCGAAAATTTGGAAAAAAGGAGAAAAAAAATTATTTTAGCAGAGAAATAAAGTTGGAAATTCTCAATATTTTATACCTACAAATGTTAAAAACTCAGGAATACCATTGGTATTCAATTTTGTATAATTAGAAACTTGTTTTTTTAACAGAAAGGGGTTTATTCGAATTAAAAAAAAAATTTTAATTGAAACGAAGAAGAAAAGTTACCTGTTCACCGTAAACATAACCATTCGGCATCATCATCGGTTGATTGTATTCATTCAATGGTTTACCACTAATGCTACAGACCAATCGTGATTGCGAGCAATGGGCAAATGGTAATGGCGCAGCCAATTCATTAAGAGCTTCGTTGCAAACTGGACAACTAGGATTTTTGCCTTCTTTATTGGCACTGTAACACTGCGGTGTTTTGAGAGCTGACAATCCGGCCTGTAGCGCAACGGTAAATACACTCTGGCTCGCTAGTTGGAAAAGTTTGTAATTCTCATGACGAAATTGTTCTATGAGTTTGTCCCATCTGTATTGAAAACAAAAACAAACAAAAAATTCACTTAAAAAATGTTTTGTAAGAATTTTTGAAGACTGTGTCAATCATTGAACTCTAAACACTCGAATTTTTTATTTTTCTTTATATTTTTCGCAAGCTCATAGTCGGCGTTGACTAATATTTGCACGAAAAACGATTAAAAGAATGATGACTTTGAATTTTCGTCGTTTATTCGTAATTATTCAAAAATTTATGAAAAGCAGAAATTGAGAAAGTTATATTTTCAATCTCGTGCGTTGCATATGCCCCGTTCCATCGAATTACAAAAATTTACAGAAAGTTTCAATTCATTTCAATGTAGCAAGCATCCATAATATTATTAGAAAATGACCTTCTTTCATCGAGGAGAAATTTGTACGGACTGAGGTAAGCGTTGGCTGGAAAAGCGAGCTGTCCCATACAGTTTTGAATCTCTTGAAGCTGATAATCGTCGTAATTGGAGAAACATTTACGAGCATGTTTAACCGCATCCAAACGACGATCCGATCTCACGAGCTCGATAAATTCTTGGACTCGCAAATTGAATTCCATTGTACTGCCCAATTTACGAAGTTTCGAACGATTGTCGTAACACCAACCTAAACATCTTGCTGTCTCGTGATTTGCCAGTGATATTTCAACTTCTCGTGAAACCATGAAAACGTCTGCAAGTTTTGGAAAATACGTGAATTAGAATATTAGTAAATTTGAAAAATAATGTATCGAGCAGATGATTTAGCAATATTGTTTTCATTCTTTGCTCCCATAGATAAATTTCTTTTAATTCAAAAGTTTCATTTCGTTTAAAATTCATCTTTGTTTCAATAAAAACGATGCACGTAATTCTTGACTAAAAATTTCAATTACTTTTCATCGATATTCAATCGATATTAGGTAACAAAAAAGAGCACAATTGTAGAAAAATTCCTAAAACGAATCGAAATTTCTCTTAGCTGTAGGAAAAGTCTGCGTTTTAATGAGAAATTTGGTTCGATAGCAACAAAAATTTACATTCACTTTATTCTACTCTTTGGTCTGATTAATGAATGAAAATAACAAGAGATATATCATACCAATATTTGTGAGATCTCTGAGCTCCATACTATCAGCCAATTTGGTAGCAGTTTTGTAATATCCTTTGCGCAAAAAATATTCCACCAACATTCTGTCGAGACGTTGTCTTCTCCATTGATTAACAGCACTCGGTGCCGTGTTTCCATGCTCTTTCAAATGATCCAGTCGTCTTTTACAAACTATACCAGCTTGCAATTCTTCGGCGATAGATTCTTCCGCCTTGCGTTTCAGTACTTGAAGTTTGGCGACTACGCCCCCTAGGAGTCTTGTTATTTCGCCTGTTTGGGCCGGTGTACCTGATGTCTTCAACCCTTTTTCCAATTCATTTGCAGCTATGTGAACATGGCATACTTCTTTGTCCAACACTTTTTGTGTCGATCTGAATTTTTTGTTGAGAAGCTCGTACGGTACCTGAAGAAGAATTTACTTATCTGTTGGACAATTTTTAAAATCACAATACTATCGAAAAACTGAATTTGGAATGCATGATTCAATCTTTTTACTCGACTAAAATATGGAATCGGCGATGGCTTTGATATTTATTCCAAATAATTTTTTTGAAGAACCATTTTCAAATTAAGTTTTTAGGGTATTTTCCAAGGGAAATGAAAAAATACAGTAAGTTTTCGAAAATGTGCCTCGCTAACAATGAATTACGTGAAAAAACTTTGAAATTATTTGGCTTAATTAAGCAAATTGCTGCTTTCCCTATAGAACAGTTCTCAAAAGTGCAGGTTCTTGTTAGTGCAGATAACAACAATTTGTTCTTTTTTTTCTTATATTCACTCGATAGTTTTCGTAATCATATATTTTTATGTTCTGATATAACCAAAATGACGAAATTTCGTCACCAATTGTGGTAAGGAAATAATATCTATGGGATATTTTATTCAAGATAAACGAGAGATAGATTTAACGAAAAATGATAGTTTTTATTCGATTTTATGTGTCAGTCGAAAACGGGAATGTAGAAACCTATAATGGCGCATGTATTATGAAAAAAAAAGGTGGTAACATCTAAACTCGATGCAACCATAATAAAAATTTGACGAAGAAAAACATTGGGATTATGTTGACCACACCGTTGAGAAACATATTTGTCACAAATTAATCGATCGATGTAATAAAAAGATGGCATGATATTAGAGGAGATTTAAGTTGGAGAAGCGATCTCTTTATCAAATGCGCATTAAGAGAATTTTTCCTTTTTTTGTTTCTTTGTATTCACCTTCAACGTAGAATGCTCCAAACTCTTAACGTCCGACATTTTTTGATATTTCTTCGTTATCAACCAGAAATAATGATCGTAACGATTTAATTTGTACGTAAATGTTCGTGAATGAATCAATAATAAATGTATTATCACGCCCAAACACACGCGAAACTCCAGGCCATTTCTTGCCAGCTGATACTGTTTTGTCGTAAACAGAGCGACAGCGAATGAGAGAGAGGGAAAGAGCAGGAATGCTCTCTGTGAGTGAAGACAAAGATCGGCGGCCAGCGTCGACTAAAATCAGTTCTCCCGACACACGAACCACGGGACAACTGACATAGAGGTCTTTGAATTTTTTTCACTTCATGAACATTGAGCGTCGAGCAAGCTGAGCAACTCATTTGGAAGAAACGATTTTAGTACGAGAAAAGTTTGATAGAATGCGCTTGCGAAATATTCGAAGTGTTGAATCAAGTGCATCCATGGACGTAGGCTTGACGCTGCAACACCCCGTGTTATCGAGTATTCCGATTGCAGCGTCAAGCGTAAAAGCTAAAACTTGTTTAGCTTTAGCTTTTTTGTCGCTTAATTTATGGAGGGAGAAGTTACGTGGTAGCTTAACGCTTGAAGCCAGCGTCTAGCGTCAGACTAAAATTACAGCTTTACAGTGAAAGTTGAACAAGCAGAGTGACGATTTTATGATAATTTATTTGAAAAAAGGGGAAACTCTTCCATAATCTGTATACTTTATAGTGAAATTATTGTCAAATGATTTAATACTACTGAATTCGAGAAGAATAATCCAAAATGAAACGAATATCAACTTTTTTCTGCGGGAGAAAGAACGAACACAGTTTTTAAAGTCCACCAAATTCGCGATGGTGTGGTGACACCACTCGGCAAATTCGGTCACTAAAAATTGTTTTCACTAGAGCAAAAATGAGACCGTATTTGGAAGTATGGAAGTATGGAGTAGGAGATAAATGAAAATCACTTTTTTGTTATTTAAATTTGCATTCGTTCACCATTTTTCATGCAGTGATTAGAGATTATATCCTGTTTGATAATATTTCACAAAATTGCTGGTACGTTTGTTTACATATATCAGAAGTTCACTTTTTTTCATCGATATACAATTTAGGTAGAATATATTTTGAGAGTTGAAAGAAATTTGCGAAATTCCGTATATAGTCTTTCGCGAATTCCAAGTCTCGTAAATCAATCTCAATTTCTCAGGTACATATCTACTTCGAGCTTTCGACCTCCGAAAGACAAATAATTTCGTCAGTCGAGAAAGAATCTTGATAACAGCTGTGTGTATTACTGCGTGATAACAGATCGTAAAAATAATTCACGAGAATGGCATCTGCACAAGTAAGAAATAGTCATTACTTCGTCAATTCGTTTTTTCACAATAGCTGAAAATATTGTTACAATTACACGTATGAAAAGCTTTGTTAAAATGCATGTGTGAAAAGAGATAATAATAATGAGAAACTTCATCAAAATATAATTGTTCTTGCATCGTTTAGATTGAAAAAATATTGAAAATCTACAAGTCAGTCGCTCAAAATCCTGCTTTGACGTCAGCCAAAATCACTTGGGCTAACGAGTCAGGAATCGCAGTACAAAGTACTTGGTCACAAAGAAACCTTGAAAGACGAATTACTCAAAAATTTTCTAGGGAGCATATTCTTAAACCTGATCTGCAAGTAGCCAATGAACTCTTTCCCGTTGATGTCTCCACCGAGTATGTCAGCAATTTTCACTATAATTTTCACAGTATTCAGTGACCAAAGTTCTAATAAAAATAGTCATTGCACGTAAATATTTTATTATAAGTTTTGAATTGAATTTCAGACTCGCATCTGCCCTCCTCGAAGATGGAAGGAAAAAAGCAATTTTGCGATCCGGAGTTGTCGATAATGTCACCAAACAGTTTATTGAAATTTGGGACAGACAGAGATTAGTGAAAAATTATGATTTATCAGCTTTGGATGTTCATGGCGATGTTTATACTGACTGTAAGTCAAACACTTCAAGTTGAAAACAAATTACAGAAAGAAACATTCAATTTTTTGTGTCATGAAGGTTCGAATGATTCGATGTAATAAAAGCTGAAAAGGAACATTACCGGATGGAAAATCCACATTCTTCTGAATAATATTTACTTCTACAATTTATTATATTCTATCATTGACATGTGGAAGAAAGTGAATTTATTTATGGGACTCAAAATTTTGATTTATGACAAAACTGAACAGCAGCAGCTATTACCAAAGCTGCAATTTTTAACACATTTGAATGATTTTTAACATTTTCAATGATGGAGTATTACAGAATGAAGAATTTAGATAGTTTTCTTTTTGAAAAATCAATTTTTGGGGTATGCCTCAAGCACTTTTTTGAGCCTCAAACTTTCATAAACAAAAAAATTGTCGAAGCTTTACCATTTGATCGTATACTTACTTTTAATTGTACTATTATATGTCAAGAATGGAAAATAGTAGTCCAAGAAAATTCAGAATATAGCCTTGTTGATTTTTTTACTTTTCTCTCACGATTTATAATATTATTTATAATTTTTTTTTTCCTCAGCGGAATTTGGATCCTTTGAGTGGTCACCTGACGCAACAAAACTTTTGTATGTAGCTGAAAAGAAGCTTCCCAAGTCCGAACCATTTTACAAGCAGAAACCATTGGAAAAAAAAGAAAAGAAAGAAGAGGACGAAGTGTCACGGGTAATCCATTGCGATGATAAATATTCATGACATTTGAGTCGTGATAGTCATGCACAAATAGATAACAGATAACACATTTGCGTGGACGCGTAAAAGAAATAAGCTATATCGCTTATGAAATGTTACATAGAACGTAACGAAGGATACCAAAGAAATATTTATATTACCGTAGAAAATGTTAAATGAAATAGTATATTTACAATTCATATATTTTTAAAATACGTTCTACTAGCTTCATGATTAAAATAAAATATCGAATTACGAACAGGGCAATGAGTACGTATTCAAGCCGCATTGGGGGGAACAATTGGTCGGCAAACATCGTCCAGTAGTTGTTGTTCTGGACACCAATGTTGATACGATAACTGTATTAACGGGAATCGCAGAAAATCTTTCACCCGGTCAAGTGATCTGGACACCGGAAGGCGACGGTGTTGTCGGTGTGGCGTGGACCCATGAACCAAGATATCTTGGACTTATGCACTGTACCAACCGAGAATCGTGGATTTTTCTCTTAAAAAATGGAGATTACCGTGAATATTTTAATAATTAGCTTAATAAAATTCAATATCTATGAAGAAACATCAGAAAAATATTTCAATCTCTTATCTCTTTCAGGAAACTTGTCCGATAATGATTGCGCTGTTCGTTCGCCGAGATTCAGTATAGATGGAAAACATCTTATTTGGCTCGAAAGAGAATCTGGTGGACCCCATCACAATGCTCATAGGCTGATGCGTTTGAAGTGGGCAACGGAATTAGGAAAGGTACATTTTTTGCTAAATCTTTCTATTTCAGGATTTTCAATATTTTTAACAATTATATTGGAATTATGAAGGGATTTCAACTGTTTTTCTAGTAATGCCGAAAAAATTTGTTCACGAAAGTTACGAAAATTAGCCATACTTTTTTCAGATTCGAGAACTGAATTCGTTAATTAAATTGTGTCCCGTTCAAAAATGAAAGTGACTAAATGATGAAACAAAAGTTTTTTCATTGCAAATTTCATTAATCCACATTTCGGGGTAAACATAATTTTCCAATATAAACTAAAAAGATTTAAAGCATATAGGTGGGAATCAAATGTCTTATAAGTTTAATTATAAAATCTGTTATTAGTCATGTAACAAAATTACTGTGTGACACTGCAGAATATTATTTTTTGAGACAAACAAATGAATACTCTACTCGTGTAAATTGTTTTTTTTTTTAGAGTGAAATTCTCATCGACATCGTGCGCAATAATAAAACAATAAATTTTGGCAAAAAATTCTACGGTTTGTTCAATCGAGGCTTCCCAAAGCGTTGCTGGAGCAACGATTCATCATATTTGTTCTTCAGCACCCCGCAACGACTTGTTGTGCGTTCTTACGCACTGAATATCGGTAAATCAAATAAAAAATAAAATTCTTTATTATAAATCTTATGCAATTCACAGCCAATATTATTTGTTTCTTTACGATGAAAAATATTTATCATTATTGTGTCATCTACGTGCGTAAATTTATGAAATTTTAGCTTGATACATTATTCAGTGTCGAGTCTACCCCAGACGATAAAGTAAACCAGAATAATGAGAAAATAACACTCATTTTTCAACATAAGTTGTTTATCAAACTTAAAAAAAAGCCGAATTTTGGCTCCCTTATCAAAATCATAGAGATTCGACTGACATGCGCGCGCGCACGCACACACACAGCAGTAATGATGATAATGCCAACAATATTAATAATGAGATCGTCTATGTTTTAGAAACGAAAATTTTAACGGAAATCGAAAACGATTTGAAGACCCTCAGTATTCTGGACGTCCATAACGATATTTTGCTTTTCATGGAAACTTCTGTGATAGAACCTTCGGAACTAATGATTGGACATTTTGATGCAAATTCGCCCCATTTAATATGCAGAAATTTAATAACTCGGAGGGGTTCGACTGAGGGATTTGCAAATCTTATGTACGATCCTCTTGAGCACGTTTCTCAGAACGACGACAAAGTCAGTGAGTATTGCATACGTTATTTAAAAAAATCAGCAACATATCGCAATAAAATCTCGGCTTTCTTAACTGAATTTTTTCTCTGTAATAATTTAACTTACAGAAGAATTCAATTCGATGTATATTGGGCCAAAATTTGGAGCCGACAAATCTCATCCGTTGGTTGTTGCGATACACGGCGGACCTCATGGTTCCTATTCCAATTTATTCTCCATCGATGCCGCAGTTCTCGCTCTTTTGGGGTTTGCAGTACTGCAAGTCAATTATCGAGGTTCAGCTGGAATGGGAGCCGATAATATTGAATTTCTTCAAGGTAGAGTCGGTGACGCTGATGTCAAAGACTGTGTCAAAGCGGTTGAAGATGCCTTGAAAAAATATCCGTGGCTCGATGCCTCCCGCGTCGCTATTTGCGGAGGTTCTCATGGTGGATTTTTGGTAGCTCATCTGAGCGGACAATATAGCGTGAGAAACTTTCGACCAATTCAAATAATATATTTCCATAGTTTAGAACCATGTTGCGAAAAATAAAAAATTTTCATTGTCTCAAGAGACTTGGTAGAATCGCGGGACAAGTACATATTTGATATCTTGCGAATAAAATACTGCAGAAACTGAGACGAAAAATGCTATAGAAGTTTATATCTTTCTTACGTGACGAAAAATTGAGTCGTGGTTCATTTTATTTTTATTAATCGTCCCATTTTATTCAGGAATTTAGTTCTTCATTTGTACAATAAATAAAAACCCGAGAAGAATAAATAGATATTAATTTTGGACGGTACTGAAAATTTTCATAAAATACTTAACGTTTTTAATCTTATTTTCAGGATAAGTACAGAGCAGTTGTGATGAGAAATCCGGTGATAGACATCGCTGTGATGTTTACAATCTCGGACATCCCAGACTGGTAAAAGCATCCTGTTTCACTCGTTAATTATCCTTAAAAATATTTTTACTACTCCGGTAATTCGAACGATTTGTTATTTCAGTCGCAATGCACTAACTAAAGATGAGAAAATTGCATTCCATCACGTTGTGTAAGCATTATGCCATTGCAATCGCGGTTCATGAAAAAAAAAAAAGAAACTGAGGAAAAAATAACGAGAAAACGGGTCGAACGTATATTCGCTTTTGAAAGGATTATTCATTGCAAATAGAATTATCATTGGTGTTGGTGGTTTGGATAAGCGATACAGAATTTGACCGATTCAATGAATTTCTGAATGTACAACTTATTTTGATGTACATATATTTTATAATCCAATTGTTACAAAATTTTGAAAAATTGGTATTTTCTGAATCGATTATTCCAGGTCAGTTCCCAATATCGGTAAGAATCGTTGTTCCTTTATTAATACGAAAAATTTGTGTTATCGTCAGGTGTGCGAGCGAACTAGGTATTCGGTACGAAGAAGGGCTTCCGCGAATGAATAGTCCAGAGGCGACTGAAGTTTTTGTCAAAATGCTCAAATGTTCTCCCATCATTCATGTTGATAAAGTCAAAGCTCCAACCTTGGTCCAAATCGGCTCGAATGATCTTCGTGTACCACCGTCTCAGGGTAAACACTGGTATCAACGTCTCAAAGCCAATGGTGTTAAAACCAGGTGAGTTACAATTTCATGTGGATCATTTCAATTTTATATTAGTCATCATGGCCATTCAAATTTTATTGTTGAAATAAAATATCGACAAATGAAAATATTATTCAAGAAAAAACACCTTTAAAGTTTAAAGTGTTTACAAATTTGTGTGAACTGCGATAGGATCTTTAATAGTGATCATTCAACGAACTTCGATTTCACAATTTTGTACAGAAACATTACGAAAGAACTAAGTATCGATCGAAAAAGACAATTTTTATATTCGAAAAAAAAGTGTCTCGTTTGAGCAAGTAATAAGTGAACGTATAGAGTGACTCTAATTTTATATTATTGTATCAGGATGCACGTATACGACGATAACCATTCACTCGCGTCAATGACTGCAGAAATAGATGAAATAATCAACGCTGCCATATGGTTGATGGACCACACTGCTGAAAAGGAAGGACTTAATTCGATCGAATGAAAAAAATCTCGTCACACAAAGAGAAAAATTTCACAAAATATTCGTTTATGAATCGAGTCCAATTTTGTTTTTCTCACAATTTTAGTTTACTCGATAGCAAGAGTGCCATATCTCAGTATTTTACTACTTTTTCACTTGGGTGTAAATAAATATTTTGGTAGAATTAAAAAAATAAACGTATCTCAAAAACACAAATATGACTTGTGTTATCATTTTGTATCCATTACGCATTATTTTCATTGGTACGTTTACGCAGCTAAATATATGCAGTCCCTCAAAATTCGAATCGTTCGCTTTATCTTCATAATTTTTTGGTTTTTTGTTACAATTATCTAAATTTGAACTTATTCTTCCAAATTGTTCAAATTTTTCATTCCTTTACTTATTCTACAATATTTTCGTTTTCATTAACATTATTTAAGAAAAATATTAATTTTTCTTATATTTCTCAATTTTAATATTTTTTTTCTTAAAAAAGTCATAGCATTTTTTAAGAAAAATGTTAATGAAAACGAATATACCGTAGAATTAGTAAAGGCATGAAAAATTTGAACAATTTAGATTGCGTAAAAAAAAAGTGTAAATATTTCGAGAACACGCAATCACATATATCACACGTATAAAATGTACCATTTGTGTGTACGAATATAACGAAGATCGCGACAGCGCAAACATTTCGTTCGAATATATTTATTTTTAGTAAGAAAAACTCGTATAACAACGGGCACGCGTTTTGTACGATTTTGTATATAAATGGCGTTATTGGAGAACTATTTTATTTATTCAAAGCTCTGTTCATGTGAACTATAAGGAAGCACTTTTCCAAATTCGCTATTGTAGCAAATTTTTTGTTTTTTTTTTTTTTTTTTTTTTTTTTTTTTTCAGGTATGAATGTGTTGTCATGTTTGAAAAACGTTGTTAGGCGTAAGATACATAAATCTACAAAATGTTGGAATATCTTCAAGTGTTTGTCTGGTATAATAACGAAAAAGTATCACTCTGGTTTGTAGACCATCAGTGATTGCGATGTTTAAAAATTGGGTCAAATTCATTTTCGAGATTAGCTAAATTTCACCCATAATTTCAGAAATACTGTTCAAGATTACTTACTCGTAGTTTTACGTTCGTGAGAAAATAAGCCCCTTCATACGTACAAAGATTATAAAACCTCGCAGTAACTGTACTAACAAAATATATTGATCCCAACGACAAGCGACATTTTTTGTCGTACTCTAGTTTGCCATATGAGAAAAAATAATCATATATTCGAGCTTAAATTTAGTTATGGAATTTGTGCCATTTTCGTATTTCAGTATCGAACTACCAAACGGTTCGTCCGTCAGAACGGTTTGAAAACGCCATGACATCATAAAACCGGCATATTCGAGTATATAAGAGTGCGGTAGGCCTCCCGCTGGCTTTTTCTTTTCCTTTTATTTAAACTTTTCTTTTATTTTTCTTTTAATACTTGGCACCGAGCCGCTACCGCGTCTCTTGATTCGATTCACGGCGTATCGATGTATAAGATATTCCATAATAAATCATACAAAAACCTCGTTATTATTGAATATTGCCTAATTAAAACATTAGACAATAGTTACGTTAAGGTGAACAATCAGTTGCATGTGGGGAGGGGGGGTGGGGGTCGATAACTGAAAAGTAGATATACATCCGTTTTTCTCGGACACGCTCGATATTTCGAGAAAACGAAATGAATCTGGGGGGGGGGAGGAGGGGGACCTTAAAGCTAGTTACGATAATATCAAAATTGACATCGTTTAAATGCAACGAAATTCTTTCATACAGCTACATCCATGTATTATTTTACAGATTGTACGAAAAATATTATACGACGAATCTGGGAAGAAAAAAAAGTTTGGATGAATTACAAAGTTGCGATTGATAAATGATAAAAAGATTTTCGTTGCGTTCGAACAATGCAAACTCGTTCAGGTGGCTAATTTAAAGGCCTTAAGTAGTGGGCGGATTCGATTGCTCAGGAAACAACGAGTCATAGCTTGGCGGCAAATCTTTGTCCAAAACTGAGGGTGCAGAGGCAACTTGAAGCATCGGATCAACGACTACCGGTTGATTTGCAGATCCAGCTGCTTCGCGCTCTATCCTCGACAATCTGTTGTCTTGTCCACTGGGTCCAGCGCAATCAGAGGACCAGCACAGTTTTTTGTTTCTCCGACACATCCATAATCCCATTATGAATATCACGAAACATAATATCATAGTCGTGACAGCTCCTATTGTTACTTTGGTTCCAGTACCATTGCTCACAATATCATAAAGCTTTTCACAATTTTCCTCGTCAAGACATACCTCTTCCGGGCAGTTTGCAATTCCATCGCAATAATATTTTCTCCATAGACATATGGTGTAATTCGTTGTGGATTTGTACTCCTCACGATTTTCCTTGATTTTCTCACAGCCTGAAAATACACGAAATTTTGGGTTATGGAGCTTGGAAAATGTCAAAACGCAAAGAAGGGCTGGGAGGGGGGGGGGGAGATGATGTTGAAGAATGACTGCTGTCATATTCTCATGTTAAGGAGATTGACTACACACAACAATGTTGGCATGTTAAAAGCATAGGAAAATTCGAAATGATTATAATTTAATGAAATTTGGTGAGCATATTTTTTTCGATTAAATATGAATATACAAATTTTTTAAGATTTTTCTTCTGCATAGTTTTCGAGTATTTTAATACTAGAGTTTACATCCGTAAGCATAGGATTCTGATATATATAGGTATATCTTTTGCATATTGTAAACTCGAATTATTCGACAACTATGTAGACGAAAAATTTGAAAAAATTTGTGTCATTGCATTTGATGCTAAAGAATGTTATCACTAATTTTATTAAATTTTTATCATATTGTCGTATGTAGCCACCCTCCTTAAGGCGATCTATAAGTTGCACGAGTGGGGGGTCGATAACTGAAAAGTTATCGACTATCTAGTTCTATTTTTTCTTACTTTTGTACGGAGTATAGACGATAGTAAGATCAAGAGTCTGGTTTTTCTCTAATGGAGTTTTCGAGACAAATATAGTAGTTTCGATCTCTCCTTCGACGTCGAATTCAGCAGAATCTCGATAGAGTTGGGTATCGTATTCGTCATCCCAATTGCAGCATTCTTCCTGCATTGGTCGATACGTTACTTTCCTTCGATCTATCTGTCCACAAAATTTGCGGGTCGTGTGCCCATCTTTTCTCTTGAACTGAAAGGAAAAGATTGTTCATAAAATGCCCTCTCCGCTGCTTGTTATTATTGATTTCTAACTTTTGAGGACGAAACAATAAAAATGTATAATGAAAATATCATCAGATTGCCGATGAAGCATTATACGGTAACAATAGTATATGATTAATAATAATTCGATCTGTCAAACTCCACGCGCCTGTTATTGGGCAACAAAGCTATCGGTAAATACCTGATAATTTGGCACATTTACAACTCTACCAGAAATATTTATACCAAAATTCAGTTGTTAATGCACCGATAATTTTCAAGCTCTTGGGGTATTATAACTGGAAATTCAAGCCAGCAGTACGTAACATTCATTATCTAGAGATGCAACAGCGTCTTGATGCCAAGTATTGAAAAAATAGTTTTCAAAGATAAAGGCAAAAGACGTGCAGCGTATCTATACCTGAGATTGAGCGCTTTTCTTTTGGGCGTTAATTAACAACTATCATTTGTTCAACAAAGAGAAGTCATGATATGGAGATACTCATGAATAAATTTGTTTCAGAATGACGATGTCAATTAACGATGAATATATTTATTAACCTCTAGGCGGCCGGGATGATGCCGATCAACATCACCTCAAGGTCACGCTATATTACTAGGCCATTTGAAAATTTTTTTAGGGAAAAAATGTATGACTTGGGCACATTCATAACTGCCTGCAAACCATTCCAGTTTCACAACCATGAAAAAATATACATGAATTTTTACCTTGATATAATCCAGACACTCGGTTCCATTCCTCCTCAGTGACATATTTTGTATCACCGTGAACAGATGCTCGCCTTTTTGAGCTTTGAATACGAATTTGCATAGTTTGTCAATTTGCACATGCCAATGTTCAAAAGTGTGCATAGGCCGAACAATCACAGCTGAATTAGGATCACCCAATAGTTGAATTACACGTTTTTTACCCAGTGGATCACATATTTCTTTTCTTTCCATGGGATCTATGGGAAAAACCAAATTTAATCGATTAAATTACAAATGATTATTGATTATTGTCCGATATTTCGTTAAATATTATTGGATGGAACACTTGAATTACACAATGGTAAGCGAAGTATCACTGACTAAGAGACAGGATTTTTGATTCGCCGGTGATGGTTAATCGATTGAAATTCAAATATATAACTGCTTGTGTAAGCTGAACTTTTTGGAATTTATTCCCTTGGCCACAGTGCAATACAATAATATATTAGGAAAGAGTAGCTACGAACAATACTCTTGAGAGATCTTTTAGGAACATGGAAATGTGCAAAGTTAGGCTCGAGAGATAAGATAGGCCTGTAAAAACCTTGGAAAAAATAATAAATATCAATAGTTATGCATTGATTGACAGTAATTGAACTCATAAGTTACAATTTTTTTTTTAATTGTAAACCAAATTTTCTTTACAATTGTGTCAAAAATTTTTATCATCATCATACATACTCTTGGACAAGAAATATTTTTTCCATTTTTTATTGGCATTTTTTGGCAGCAAACAATTCGGAATGTTTTGTATAATAAAACACCTCGTCTTCCTTATATTTGGTTTTTCTAATCAATATGCCGAACAGAAAATGAGTTATTAGAATGTAAAAAAATTATTATGAATTTTCAAATTCAAGATGTCGACTTCAATATGATGGATCCAAGATGCAGGAAGTGGCAAGTATACTTTTTCTGTGGCAAAAATAGAAAAAAAAAAAAAATAAGCTCAAAGCTGACAAGCTCGGTCTCCCCGATGCTTCCAATCATATATACTATTCAAACTCTACGTATAACCAAATCTGGGGGGTTTTGTTCCATTAAGTCCATCTCCTCCGATGCAAAGTTTCGGGGAAACCAAGCTTGGCAGCTTCAAGCTTTTTTTTCTTGAATTCCTAAATTTCAAGGACCTCCAAAACACATGCGAGAATAGACTTTCTATGTTATCAAAAGAAATTAAGCCAATTTTAAAAAGTGTGCATCCAGGGGTGAAATTGCCCCGAAGGATACATTGTGTTCTTCGAGGTAAAGGTTAATGACACGAAAACGATATTGAATGAGGGAGAGAGAGAGAGAGGAAGAGAAAATACTTACATTCGGTGTACCTTTCCAGAGCAACGATAGAGTTCACCATAAAAAAAAATGCGTAAACAAGGTTCAGATGTTTGTACCCAGCCATTTTTAACCCTGGTGTTTATTCAAACGACGTCAACATGCCATTTAAAACCACGCTGTTATAAAAAATTGTTCGAGCCCAGCAGTTCCTTGTTTTAGGTTATACTTATATTCACTGTGTCACTCGAATACTCAAATTAGCTGGGTGAGTAATTGAGTAAAAAAAATTGAAATAGTTAATAGCTCTTGTAGGAATGTCGGGAATACGCAGTTTCTAGAGAAACACGAACCGAATTATGTTTGTATCGCGCATACGGACGGGTTCTATATATCACTTACTCACGTATACTAAAGAAATTCACAAGAAAAAAAGTCGCACAAGAAAAGTTCAATTAAGAACCGATGGGAGAAACCCGTTTTCTTCCGCTGCCGTGTCATTTACCTAAAAAAATATTTATTTCGTGCGTGTATACGACACCTTTTGTGTTTGCATTGACAGATGCGTCACAAAATTTTGATATACCCCCGATACAACTACCACACGATTCTTCGACCATTTCTCCCACCCGACACCCGACTATTGAAGATAGAAGACGAATAAAAATGAAAAATGTCTAGAGTCCCATGTGCCACCCGTTCCCTTGTGTCAATTCGTTCGCTCCATGTGTCTCATGTGTCAACTTCCCCACCACCGTCTATTCTTCGCCCAGTAAACAACAAAACGTCAAGGCACCATCTGTTTCAGACTTCAGACCAATTTTTTTCGGCACCGCTACAACTAACTCGAAAAAAAATTCTATCAGTAAACGAACAACACGCCTCATCAATTTATCGGCGTAATGAGATTTCAATCAAAATATTACTACCAAATGGACCCAATAAAAAAAATTGAAGGTTGGGATATCCTCCTGAAGGTCCCTTCACCAAAAGTTAGTTTAATAACTTTTAGAAGCCTAGCACCCGGTTTATTGAGGTGAAAAAATTGTTCAAAGATACGTATTGAGCGCCAAAAAAATGGCACGCTGTGTCCACTCTCCTCTTTAGCCCTCCTAGCACGCGGATTGGTCAGTGATTAGTATTACTCACCTCTGATAGGGCTGTTAGCATAATCGCACTCCTGGCAAAGAAGTCCGTGAACAAATCACGGAGAATTAAAATTGTATTTTTTTATGTATGTGAACATAACCTTAGTTGAACTCTATAAATATACATGTTATATATATTTATATTCAAAATAGCAAAAAAATAATACGTTCAATTCTATTCCCCCAGGCACATGCCGCGCACATTATTTTTGTGCAAATACTTCAACGAATCAAATAACTTCTCATATTGAGTATTCGCAAATAAATCTAAATGAGTTTTTTGTTTAACATCATTAGAAATGCTTTTATCAGAATGCTCCAAATAATTTGGTTCAGTAAACATAAAATATCAAATTCGTTAAGCATTTACGTTAAAACAAATACTGGCAATACGCTTTCCGTCGATCTTGATCCAAAATGGGATATAAAGAACGTCAAGGAAATTGTTGCTCCGAAAATGGGTATACCACCGGACGACATCAAAATTATATTCGCTGGAAAAGAACTTCATAATTCAACAATTATTGCTGTGAGTATATTGATTTACAACAGGTTTCAAAAACACTTCAAAACGTGCTCTGACCGTATAGTCAAAAGCAAACTCTCTTTAAAAACAGACTCTTTGCCAGTCACTTTTGTGACTCTACATACTTTGATTTTGCATTTCTATGATATACATAGGATGTCCATCTATGGTATCGGATGTAAATATAAGTTCAATACTATCCCTTTAAAACTCAAAAACCAAAACAAAAAAATACCTTCAACCACTATGTGCTACATTATACGTATAAAAATCAGGTATTTTTTTTATCTGCTTTTGGGACTGAAAGTTGCTGGGGATAGAAAAGTGCTGCCGCAAATTTTGTTCTTGATAAATTGTTCGCCGCAAGATTAGTCCCATTGATCATTGCTTTATTTTTCACTGTCCTACCATTATGCGCAATGATGATACCAGGTTATCCTCCATCTTTTATCAAGAGGCACGGTAGCAGCTCAACGCCAAGTATTAAAAAAAAAAGCCAGCGCGAGCCCCGTCACACCCTTATGTACACGAATATGCAAGTTTTATAACGTCATAGAGTTTTCAAACTGTTCCGATGAACGAACTGTTTGAACAAAAAATCTGAAGATTGGTGAAGATTTTTTTATTTATTTTTCTCTCTTCATTGGTTTTTATCGCATTGCATTTGTATCCTCAACTTGAATTTCCATTTTGTTCTATCGGTCAGGAATACTTGGTATGAAATAATTAAAAAATCCATGACCCAAGAAACATTAATAATATAATAAAATAATTGAGAAAAAATTTCCTTTGCCTAAAATTTTATTCGGTCGTTACTTAAAATTTGAACCTACAGGAATGTGACTTGGGTCAGCAAAGTATTCTTCATGCGGTGAGAGCGCCGGCGAACAGAAAAAGTCGACACAAAGATTCCACAAATGCTATTGAAGAGTCCATATCCGAGGGATTGGAACTGAATGACAGCGGTGGAAAACCAATGAACGAGACTTTGACGGATTTGTCGTTGGAAGAATTAAACGAGAGTGAGACTATTGACAAACAAGGTTGTAAAGACGTAAAAATTCACGTTAAAATTATCTTTGTTTTTTCATTTTACTTTTGACATTGGCTCAAACCATATGTGATATTTGTAGTATAAAATGAAAAAAAAACAATGATTTATTACTAAAATATTTTGTTACTAAAAAAAAGAGGAAATTTTTCTCCAACAAAAAAGTATAGACTACTGAGTCAATTTTAAAATTCTCCTGGATCAAACTGTTGTTTGAAGCTCAAGAGAGCAGAAGTAGTAGGCCATATCCTAAATCTATTATATACAAAGTACTGATCAAAAGTAGAGCCTAAATTTAAGTTCCCAGGCTACTGAAAATACCAAAAACTCTACGCCCTCGAAATTAGTCTCGTTTTATATTTTTTATGCTATTTGATGTTATTTTCGACAGAGCAGCAAGGTGAACGTGCTCACTTTTTTGTTTACTGTTCGGCGCCCTGTAAATCGGTCCAAGCCGGAAAGTTACGAGTGAGATGCGCGAGTTGTCAGAGCGGAGCAGTTACGGTCGATCGAGATCCTCAATCCTGGCAAGATGTTTTACAGCCGCGTAGGATTACTGTTCATTGCGAAAACGATTCTTGCCAACCAAATTTTGCATCGGGAGACGAAGCAGATGCTCCTGTTCTTTACGCACATTTTTTCTTCAAGTGTGCGAATCACGCGAGTCTCGGCGAAACTGATGAGGCTGTTCCTCTCTATTTAATAAGGCCGAATTTACGAAAAGTTCCGTGTCTCGCTTGTACGGACGTCAGGTTGACATTAATTTTTTAGCTTTCAATTTTTGTTAATCGTTTTTTTTTAATCGATATAAAATTGATCCATTTGCATTTACCTGCTGTTGACAGAGAAACCGTTCTCGTCTTTCCGTGCGAAGCTTCCCACGTCACTTGTCTCGATTGCTTCAAGGATTATTGCTCAGTTCGATTACGTGAAAGACAATTTGAATTTGACAACGGAAAGGGTTATTACACATTACCTTGCCCAGCCGGCTGTCCGAATTCTTTCATACCCGAAGTTCATCATTTTCATTTGTTAGACGCCCAACAGGTACAATATAAGTAGTAATGGCTAAAAATGTTAAAATAATTATAACATCAAATATAAACCGTAGAAAATTCATTTAATTCTAACAAATAATTATTACACAGTATCATTTTAAAACTAATGATAAGTTTTTCTGAGCTCCGCTTTGCTTCAAAAAAAGAACTTGCCTTTGACTAGCTGGAGTTGACCTTATTACTTAGAATTTTGACAAAAATTCGTAAATAATTTTAGTACGAGCAGTATCAAAGATTTGGAGCCGAGGAGCACGTTTTACGAGCTGGTGGATTACTGTGTCCTCAGCCAGATTGCGGAATGGGCATAATTCCACCGACTTTGGACGGTACGAATGATGAACTGTGTCGTAGAATTCAGTGCATCGGGGGCTGTGGTGTACGTACAAAAGACATTATCATGATTATCGATTTTGTTGGGAAAATAAAAACTGACGATTTTTGTTGTTGTTCAGTATGTATTTTGTAGAAGATGTTTACGCGGTTTTCACGTAGGTGAATGCGATACTCAACAAGCGACAACTTCGAATTTTATGAACGGACCTGGAGGATACGCGGTTGATCCGCTTAAAGCTAAAGATGTTAGATTCTGTTATAAAAAAATCTTGAAATAATTTGTTGTCAACGATAGAGTAATTGTTTCAAAATGTTCATCGTTTCAGGCAAAATGGGATGAAGCAAGCAAAAAAATAATCCAAACTTCCACCAAACCGTGCCCGAAATGCAGAACACCCACCGAAAGAGATGGTAAATAAATTTTAATGAATGGCACGCGTTTTTCAACCAGAAATCATTATTTCATTGAGTCAAGTTTCCCCGAAAAGTTGCCCCATGAATCGCACTCTCAAAGTAGTCGTGAGTGCTTGATACGCATGATTTAATTCGTTGTTTCCTTACTTTTATGTTTCTCTGGCTCTAATGGTCGAATTTCAATTCATCACTAAAGATCAAATTCAAAATTATGTTTTGTACAAAATTCAGCAAAAAGCGCGATTGGTGGTGCAAATTCGCGGCGGTGCGTAGCCGATGTGTTAACTCCTTCACTGGTGGGCATGCTTTCTAAAAAATATGTTTTCAATCATATGAAATTGATACCGATGGTATCCTTGGAATTTTAAAATTACCAATCAAGATTTTAACAAACAAATGAGAAAAAAAAGTGGCCATAAAATTTGGCATGACTATTGCTATTTTTGACAGAATAATAAATTACGATATTTCGTACTTTGTTTTTATTGATATTTCTCGTCTTCTCATTAATTTTTCTTTTTTTTTCCCCGAAATTTTTGACGTGTTTCAAATTTTTTTTCGAGTTGCAGTCGATGAAAACGGTTACAACTCAGGATGAAATAATCTTTGCACCTTTATTTATTATTCAGAAAATTATTTTCGTTGTCAAACACGTTTTTTTTGCTGTCAAAGTAGCTTTCTATTCAATTCTCAAAAAATGTTTTTTGGTTTTCAAAAGTACTGTACTCAAGAGTACGAATATATTTAACAGATTCGAATATTTTCTTTTACGATTTTTGTCTATCAGAAATTTCCACTTTACACTTAAACCGTTAACCAGTGAAAGGGTTAATTCAATAGTATTCTGAAAAATCGACGAATTCATTTCATACAACGAAAAATGAAATCATTTGATTTTTTGACGAGTTTGAGAGAAACTAATTATCAAGAGACGCGGTAGCGGCTCGACGCCAAGTATTAATATCTATATCGGTACTCGTATGGAGCTCTCTGGCACTCACATAATTAAAAGAGCGCATAAGCCAATATGAAATACCAACCGAGCCCCTGATGAGTGCGGGAGAGAGCTATTTCGCGTCAAGAAGTTACTTTTTCGAAAGAAAAGCTATTTAGAAGAAAAAAATGAACCACTTTCTGGTATGTTAAAAAACGAACAGAATGCTTCTCGTTATTTGCTCGGAACATAATCTATTAATGAGTAAAATTGAAAGCGCGATTTCTACCGACCAAACGCTTTAACATTGCCTTCATTGAGGCGTTAATGTTCGTGAATCTTAAATAATTGAAATCGCATATCGGTTTTGTACACGAATTTTCGTTTTATCTTTTCAGGAGGTTGTATGCATATGGTATGCACAAGAGCAGGCTGTGGTTTTCAGTGGTGTTGGGTTTGCCAAACGCCGTGGACGCGGGATTGCATGGGCAATCATTGGTTTGGCTAGTAGTACTGGAACTTTGAAAAAAAGAAAGCCACGAAATCAATTTGAGGCATAACGAAACTGGCAAGCTCGGTATAAATCGAACAAAATATTAATAAACGTACACAATTATAATAAAACGATGAAGATATCGGAGAAAGAAAATAAAATGTTGAAGCAATAATACATTGAAGGAACATAGGATCGTTGTATATTTACAGTGGATTATAATAACAAGTGCGTAAGCGACAAAACAATATAACGTTGATATCATTTCTATCAAGGACGGATTCCATTTGACTTCATTTCTTCTTATTTTTTGTTTTTAATACATAAATATTTGTTTGCAGAATCTACGGAAGAAATCATTTAGTCAATAAGATTCTATAATGAATCTATTAAACAGTCTAACCGGAGTGTACATTTTGTCAAATAGCTGTAGTTTGCGTGGCGGGTGGTGGAGATAAAGGCGTCCATGCGGATTGTGATTCGTTTGAATTCGGGTCTTGTTGGTGAGAATGACGATGATCGATGACGTTGGTGACATAGCGACGCTCCGAAGTTTCGACCGGTACATCATTCGTCTCGGTATTTGGTTGATCGGTATAACCGATGTCTCGGTGATCCTTTGAAGGATCGTATTGATGTTCGGTGACCGATTGAGGTGAGGCTGAATCGGTTTGTTGCGAATGAAGGTGAATAAGCTGGCTCTGTTGATGATGATTGTGATGTTGATGCTGCTGCTGCTGCTGCTGTTGATGATGATGATGCTGATGATGATGTTCGTGATGTCCCATAGTTGGCTGTTGATAACTTTGAGAATAATCATGCTGTTGACCAGCGGACGGTGATGGTGATGATAGGTTCACGTGTTCACCGAGTTCAGACGGATGTTGAAGACTCTGATGGAGACCTGAATTTGAAGATGGATACGATGCTATTTGATGATGAAGATGAAGATTCAAATTCAAATAAGACTGTTGTTGCTGATGTTGTTGCATTTGATCCGACACCGTCGAAGGATGAAGCCAAACCGATGAATCAGCGCAATGCACATGCTCATGAGGACTCGAGTTGCAATTGGCGACACTTTGACTCGATGGAACGTACAAAGCACAAGAAGCAGTTGTCGTCGTCGCCGTCGTCGCCGCCGCGGTACCACCGTGTCTTCCCAAAACACCGTGAGCATATGGCGAACCTGCTGTTGACGATGATGTTGGTGATGGCAACGGGGACGATGACCACTCGTGGGACAATGCTGGATTCAACGTTGTCAAATGCTCCGGACTACGCGGCGACCATCCTGTTGCCGTTACGTATGTCGCTGAGTGTAAAAGAGGCACTGGACCGTAGGGATCGACGTGTTGTTCTGTAACCAGATCATTTGATTTTTTTTTTGTTGCTTCGTTTTCCTTTTTGTTTTTGGATTCAATTCGTACATTAGTCCAATGTTCAAAGAATGAAGAAAACTTTTGAATTTCTATCATGTACATTGTAATAACGTCGTTTACAGGATACGGGAATGTGCATCGTTGGAATATCAAATTAAACAATTGCACATTTTATTTATCTGCAGCAACATAAGTTAGGAGTCAAATATTGCATCCTTGAAATACGCTGGTACATAGCGTATTCCGGAAACCGATTCATTCGACTGATCATTCACTACAATTTTGGCATTCAGGATGTTTTTCAAGTGGCTGTATCTTGATTATAAATGGCAGAATACATTTTCTGTCACAAAGTATTTTGAAGCTGGAATCTCATAGTTTTTAAAATGAGTAACAATTCGTTAACAATTCCAGTTAACAAATTTTTCATTCTTTCGAAATAGCAAATTTTATGGTGATGAATTCGAGAAAATGAAATTGATGTTTTCGTACGAAGCTCGAATGTGCGCACAGTTTTTTTTTCGATGAATGTGTCCCGGAATCTTTGCAGAGCATGTTTTCAGCCTTTGTTTTCTCATAAATTTTCTCGATCTTTATTATCACGAAGCAGCATTCCTTTGGGGCATATTTTACTACGACTAGGGATAGTTGCAGATGAGACAGAAGAAAAGGAATCGAATATGAATTTTTTTTCGACACTAGGGAAAAAAAATCTATACACACAGATGAGTTCGATTCGAAAATGAAAAAAAAAAAAATAGCTAAGAGAAATGAATAGATTTTTCGTAAAAGCGTCCGCGCAATGGTTTCGTGTTCAAATGTTTTGTCCCAAATTGGTTCCGGTTGATAAAAAAAAAAAAAAAATAATCTCCGAATTCTTACCATCTTGCAGGTATTTGTGTCTAATCGTATAAGGCGAGGATCTGCACGAATTCTTGTGACTACTCGATGACATCGTACACGATGAGCTTGTAAGGTTGTTGGTCGAGTTTTGAACCTGACTCTGAGCACCTGCTATTGTTGGGGATGATGCACTGTACTCGTAGCTCATCGATGGTTGCGGGAGAAACCAAGCGCTCGTATCTGTGTTGCATTTGTAATTGAGAAAATCTTAGGTGAAAATGCTATTCATCAAGAGACTCGATAGAGTCTCGGGACAAGTACATTGACAGCTCTGTCGTCTGTTGGCCTGAGGCACGCCGAGACTATACTTTCTCTGAATAAAACGATTCGCGGTAGTGGGGGTAAATTTGGCATGTCGTTTCGATTAATTACAAAGCTCAGGAGCCATTCGATGCTTTCAAAATTGAACTGGAGACTAATCGAGAAATTCTCTTTCGATTGAGTTATTATTTCTCCACTTAATTCGACCTGCTGGGGCCTCGGGATGATATTTTCATTCGATTAAGATACATACGACTGAAATTAATTACTCGGTGCGAAGGAACTTATATTCGGTTCATTTCAATATCTGAACTTTGACAAACTGTTTATTCCATGGGATAGTCGATTGGATGGTCGAATTTTCAGTGCTGCCCAGCCGAAGGCTCGATCAGTAATGTCTAAATTTCTTCGATTATTTTGATGTTTTAGTCAAATGTTTTCCCTTCTCATTCTCATCTAAAATAATGAAAGTTGTAAGTGAAACGAGCCAAGTGACTGCACAGGAAAATTCATGCGGAGCTCGGTACCCGTGCTACGGTAGATGTCGTAAAAGTTTGAGATCACATCTACTACGAACCGAACATACTTTTCTGCCTAAGAAACAAACAACAATTTTCTTGGCATATCCTAGATTCCCATTCATACAGTATATAGAGAGCTCTTAGAATTTGTTTTTTGTTTTATCGATAACAAATTTTTCGAAACTATCACAAGGCAAAAAGCTATGCTCAGCTAGTGTAGTTAACCTGATCTCAAACTTTTTACATCTACTTGGCTGCGATATGAACCAAGGTTTGGAATCTTCGCAGGAACTTGGATCCCGTCACTTACAACTATCATGATTGAAACGAAGAACGACAAGGAAACATTGTACCGGAACATCAAAATCGTGGAAGACGGATATCAAGGAAAGCTAAAATTTGCATGATGAGGGTCCGGGTAGATCGGTGTCGCGACTGTTGAAGAACGAGCCTTTCCTCGACTGTCCCGTTATATTCTCATAAAATAATAATTTTATTACTATTATATATTTGAATTTAGCAAAAATTGATTGGATACGCATTGAAATGGTATTAAATTATATTTTGTTGCTGTAAGTTTGACATATTGGGATTAGTGATGATAACGCTAATCTAACTACGTTTTTGAAATCAACGTCGTAGACAGTCAATATGCGAGCAATCGTTCCAAACGTAAGAAATTTTTTTCTCTCATTCATAGAATTTAGATCTTCAATTTGAATCAACGGGACACGATAGACAGAAACGAATTTCATTTCGAAAAGTGAAAAAAAATGTGTATTATTTACATTGAGGATAAGATTGTTGGTCGGTTGGTCTTTCCTTGGCATCGAGAAACGCTTTTGCAAATGGGTTATACTTGATCTTCAAACTCGTTACTTCTTCGTTTTGATAAGCCGTCACAGCTATGAATTGCGTCTCCGGAAATCTATACGTGAGAACCTGTCGAATACAGAATAAAATTCACATTAATTTCGAAACCATGGTAATAAAAAAAAAAAAAAAATACCAACGAGAAAGCGGATCATTCGTTATTTGTTCTCTTTTATTTTTCGCTTTTTATTAGATTTTACAGACTTTGTTTTTTATGTATAGTCAAAAATTAATAATCGAAAAAAATGAATACAACGAATAGAGATTGTACGGAATATTTAACGATAATTTTTGAAATCGCAATGCCAAACGTAACGCTCTCGATAAATAATGAAATATCACCGTTCTCTGTTCCTCGGCTCCGACCCGGACTAGATGAACCCTTGGCTCGTATTTGTGCAATGAATTCAGCATTATTTGACCATTACCGTTCGATTTGTTCGTAAGTTTAACTTTGGCGAATGAGACCGCCTCTTTCATCCAATGTGCACCAAAATTTGGACTTTCTGGATGTATGTAAATCGGATTTGGGGGTGCTACTTCGGCTTTTCCACCTGGCACCCATTCACCATTTACATATTTCCACCTTCAGGATTAACAAAGAAAAAAAAAAGAAATAAATGAGTGTTGAGAATAAACGAAAAAACAAACATCTCTACATCGATTAACGGGAATAATTTCATTCTATTGGAATTTTTTTTTCTTTTTCTGTATCATTTTACCTGTGAGGATCGATTTGAACGAATTCTAGAAGCAACGTGTACATTGCCGCTGGCTCGAGACCCCTCGCAACGACCTTTACTACCGGAAACATTCTCCTGAAAACCCCGAAAAATAATAATCATCGAGTAAACGTTTTTACACTAAACATCAATCGCTGATTTTTGCAACGAACTCTATGAAATATAAAAAAAAAGAAAAAAAAAACATTTTTATGAACGCAAATAAGGTAGAACATTCATTTCGATCGAGCACTGAGAAAAAACAATGGTTGATTCCAAAGAAAATGATGTTATTGGAAGAGTTTTGTCAATTGAATTGCGCGGTTCTTGGTCAGAATGAATCACCCAGAAAAAACATCTATAGTTGGTCCAACTAGGATCTATTTAAAAATATTTCTCTTTGTCCCAGGACCTAATAGTGCTCTACTTAACTTTAAGAAATGATTTTCTTTCATTCAAATATTTTTATATTCAAGATTAATGAAAAATCTATTTTTGCGATTTTCAATATCAAAAAATTTTCACAAATTTAACAAGCATGTCGTTGAGCTGCATAAAATCTTTACAATATTATTTACACCACATTTGATATTATTGTTATTACTTAATATTTCCATGGGTCTGGAACCCTGGGTGGACATAAAAATTCACGACCGTCTATTTGTTTCGAGACATGGTCCGTTTTGGGTAACTATAACTTGGATTTGCGCTATTTATGCACATCGAGAGCGCAATTCGTATGTAAGAAATGTTTCGACGATCTGCGCCACGCAGTGGTCAGAGCGTTAAGCTTTGACGTGGCTACCCAACTAAATGCACTCAAATAGAATTATTTATTGATTCAAATACAGCTTTTTAGTTGAAGCAAATAGAAATTTTTTTGATTTAAATTTTAAAAATCGAATAAATAATCCTAAAAATTAATGTGTTTAGTTGAAGCAAATAGAAATTTTTTTGATTTAAATTTTAAAAATCGAATAAATAATCCTAAAAATTAATGTGTTCGTTCAATGGTTTATGACATTATGACAGTCATATATTTCATCGGCACTCCGTGATGAGAAATTATGTTGTTTCAATAAATTTTTTTTCTCAATGCACTACTCGATTACGTTTTCCATAGATTGTTTTTCTTGAAATATTTTTAGTGATCCAAGGATTCTCGTCATGTCGTAGCTTGCTCGGCTGCAGTCAACGGTGCAATAATTGTAACGATCGTTAATAATACCTCGAGAATTATTATATCGGTAGGGCAAAGATGTGGGTAATGCCGAACAGCTCAATTTTTCAACGCTTACAAACATATATTTAAAGAATATAATATAAAGAATTCTCAATGCCACCAGCCATAAAGGATATTGACTTATTAAAGATTCTACGAAAGCAATTTCACGAGAGAAACGGAGAGAAACAGAATAAAATTCTATAAAAAGGAAATGGAGATGAATAACCGCAATGAAAAACGTCGAAGCGTTCGAATATTCATTTTCAGAATAAAGAAAAAATAATGATGAAAAAAAAAAAAAAAAAAAAACATTAGAGAATAAGAAAATTTTAATAAAGAGCGAAAAAATGAGATAGGCACGAACTTATGGTCGAAACAAAAGACGAGGAAACACATCGATACGAACAATTGACCACAAAAAATTTAAGTGCAATTGCATCTGTTGCAACATGGATTCTCTTTCTCCATTGAAAAAACTGGATGCATTGAGAATTTATTTGAAAATTCACTACACGATTGCTCGATATGAGTTGGTTGTAAACAATTGACACACGCACACACACACACGCACCTTCCATTTTTTGTAACTATCATCTCGTTCGTGATGCACTGAAATCTCGTCCATAATTCACGATCCTCGAGCGACAAGGAAAGAGTTTGATTCGGATTGCTGCATTGTTGAACGTTGTTCAACCGTTCGTGATGTCTTTCTTCTCGACCACCGTGATCGCGCTCGTTTTCGCAACAGTTCCCGGTTGATCGCGAAGGACTGTCAAGTTCTGTTACCGATGACGAGACCGTCGACTGCATCGTCGAACCTTTTCAATTTCAAAAGAATCGTTTTATTTATTTTTTTTTTTCACTATCCTCACAATTCTTGTTGAAAATTTCAATTCTTTCGAATGGTTTAGAAACTTCTTCATGAAACTTGACAATTCATATTACATTTCGTAAATTTAACATTTTATAATCGTAGCTCTAATCACAGCCAAAGTGAAACTTTCGAAATAGAAAAAAAAAAAATACATTCAAATTCTTCTTTGTATTTTACCGATTGAACGATATGACGTACCGAATAATTTTTGAATAAATACATCAAATAAATGGAAACATCGGAACATATATTTTCCTTGCAAAAGTTGAAAAAAAAAAAAAAAAAAAAAAATGAGCCAAAAGAAATGGATAATGCACTCTGAAACAGCGGTTCCCTTGATTTTTTGATTTACGACGCCGTAACAATTGTCAAAAATATACACGATTTATATACATCGTTATTCGATTGAAAACGATAAATAAACGGAGAATGAGAAAAGATGAAACAAAAAAAAAAATCCGGGAATAACACTTCTCCATTTCTTCGATTCATTATCGCGTTTTCGAAGTGAATTTTTATCGTCGTTAAGTCAGCCAGCACTCGTTATCACCTGTTAAAGCAGGATATATCTATCCAAATACTCAATAATAAAACTGCTGGAAAGTGCACAATACTTATTGAAGCGACGACTATAATGGTGCGAAAAAGTATAAGGAAAAACGAGGATAGAACAAAATGACTCATAGATCTCACGATTATCAAGATATTTTCAAAGTTATAATCGAATTATACTCGGTCTCACTCGCAAAATTTTTCGTCCGGATAGTAGTTAGTAACTCGCGTGTGATAAGTAGAAAAAAAAATGAACAAGGTATAAGAAGAAAAAAAAAAAACGAGAACAAGCAAAAATACGTTGGAAATTAAAACCCTTGTTCAGGGTATGTTGCTCGAGGATATGCACTTGTAACACTTGGGCGCGATATTTCACACTAGACGGTGAACTATCGACGAGGCACACTAGTCACTCAACGATTCACTTCTTCTTCTTCTTCTTCTTCTTCTTCGTCTTCTTCTTCGTCTTCGTCTTCGTCTTCGATGTGAGGTACCACCTTCTTGTTCTTCGCTCATTCGACAGAAGAAACAAGAAAGAGAAGCCAACACAAAATAAAAAAGGAAGAAAGAGCGAAAAAAACTCCTCCTTCGAGCTTACACACGAGAATTGAAAGAGAAAAAAAAAAAGAAAAAAAAAATAAAAAAAGAAATGTAGCTGACAGCAAAGAGAATTCTTAGGAGCCGAATGTATGGAAGCAAACGAGTGTGTCAATTAGAATTCATTAGGATCATTTGGTTGAAGCAACATGGCTCTTACAAAACGATCGTCGCGATTGGACGAATATTCCGAGTTTTGTTGTTCTCGACACAAGCCCATTGGGCACGTTTCATGTTTTCACAGTCCCAACACTCTCGAGACACGCCTTTTTTACGACACGATTGCCAATCACCGACAACTCTTTTTTGGCCCCTGTTGACCATACGATAAAGATGGAAAGGGTACAAAAAAAAAAAAAGGTAGGAAAAAGGAAGTTGTAACGATGGAAGATGAAAAAGAAGAAGAAGAAGAAGAAGAAGCAAAAACGGATCAGAGGGGAGAAATTATCGTTTGTTTATCCGGTGAACGCCCATCGCCATTTTTTTTTCTCCTCTTACACACGTAACAATAAAATAGAATGTGAATGTTTGTCTCAGCCTCGACTATCATTCCCTCGTCTTTCAATAGCTTTTTTTTTCCCCGTTTTTCGTCTTTCTCAAGTTGTGCGTAATTTTGTTTATCGCCCGCCACGATTCCTCTTCTCGTTCTTCCTTCTTTCGTTTTTTTTTGTTTCCAACTTTCCTGGTCGCGACTTATATTCACATTTTCTATTACCTGATGTGCTGAGATTGGCACCAGAGTCGACGATAGAGAGTCAAACGAGTCACGAGATTTTCACCTGTTTTCTCATCTCTTCTTCTTCTTCTTCTTCTTCCGTTGTTTCGTAACACGCGATTTAGTGTACAAAAAAAAAAGTCATCGACTTTTATACAAAACATTATTCGCAACGATTCATCAGTGGCTTTTTGTTTTGTTTTTGTACAAGTGACATTCCGTGTGACTTCAAAATTATGAGTGGATCCGTTACCGAACAAAAAAACATATTTATTGGTAATTCACAATTTGCGACACGTTCGATCCCAATATTGGAAAAATTGAAGTATATTTTGTTGTGCCTCGCGTGAGCTCATCGGTAAGAAAAAAAAAGTATTGTGAACATTTTCTACTTAGTTGTAGTTCGAAATAGTTTAACGAACGCGAGATTTCGGTTCATCGAGAATAAATCAGGTTTCTAACGTCGATGAAAAAAAAAAAAAAAAAAAAAAAAAAAAATGAAATAAAAGAGTTAAGAAAATTCATAACGTCTGTTATTTCTACGGTGTTCGAGAATGAGAGTGAGTAGATAAAAACTACTATTTATGTAGCCACATGATCTGAATTTTAAATATCGTACGGAGATCAAAATCCTTCATGGAATAAGTATTACATCGTTTAAATAAAAGTTTATCGATAGCAAATTTATTTATTCAATCATGAAAAAAGTTGTGTATAGTTGCACTAAAAATTTGACGAGGAAAAACTGATTTTTGTTTTTTTTTATCTTTTTTTTTTTTATCTGACGACGAATTCGCCAGGAGTAATATCGAGTCTGTGGCGAGCGAGACGTTTCGTAAATAGTTACTATATAAAATAAAACTCCAAATGTAATGAGAAAAATCAACAAAGTGCACGAGACAGAATCGTCTGGTGCGTGTGTATATGTGTATAATATAAAACCAAATGTTTGGCCAGGGCCATGAGCTTGTTTGCAATCTTTTTTAGTTTCGTCTCTAAAGTTCCTACAGGTACATCGTACCTGTAGATTTACGGGATAAGCGAGGGCGGTATTTGCTCGTGTCATTTTACAAAAATTTCGAAACTTGTTCACAATTTATTCATGTATTATATGTGTATACACGGATATATATATATATATATATATATATATATATATATATATGAGGTCATACGTACAGAAATATATAAATGCATATCCATCTCGTCGTAATAATAGTACAAAAAAAAATTCTCTCGCATGATTGTTTGAATAAAATTTTTTATTATCTATTCAAAAATCTCGATTTTATTTCATTCACAAAAAATATGCTGATCATTATTTACACTTTTCCATAAAAACACTGAGAAAAATGAAGTATAATCGCATCATAATGTCATGGGCCACATTGAACGAACACATTTATTTTTTATCAAACTGCGCGTTTTATTCTGACGAAGAACCGTGTATTCCTAGCGACGAAACGCTTCCAATAACATGAATTTCTATTGAATCAACAATTTTTTTTCCCACTGAAGCGTGAAAAAAGAAAACGAAACAAAAAAATCGAAAACGAACGAAATTAATGAATTTTTTTTCAACGAAAAATTTAGAAAAAATTCAGGAAGTCATGCGAACCGCTATAGTAAAATTGTGATTCGCGATTGATAGCTATTATAATTTGTATTTCTTTCGAGTCAACCGAGCTATCAATTAAACCGTCGATTCATTGATCTTAAGCACTTCGATTGATTAACCAGAGTTTGTCCTTGAATATCATACTGCAATGATACAAAATTACTCATCCAAATTTGGTCATTAGTCATTTCAATGGACCCTAGTTATGACAAACTGTTTAGATTATATTTTTTTCTTTTTATGACGAGTAAACGTCGATCTGGAGCGAAAAATATTGAACGCTTCAAGAGAATAAATCGTTCATCGAATCGAATAAAATTCATGAATTAACGTGCACATCTTAATTTTTTTTATTTTTTTTTTTTCACGAAATAAGAGAACTCAATGGACTTTTTTTTAAGGAGGTTGGCTACACACAACAATGTTGCCATGTTAAAAGCATAGGAAAATTCGAAATGATTAGAATTTAATGAAATTCGGTGAGCATATTCTTTTCGATTAAATATGAATATACAACATTTTTTAAGATTTTTCTTCTACATAGTTTTTGAGTAATTTAACACTAGAGTTTACATCCGTAAGCATAGGATTCTCATATATACAGGTATATCTTTTGCAAATTGTAAACTCTAATTATTCGACAACTATGTAAACGAGAAATTTGAAAAAAATTGTGTCATTGCATTTGATGCTAAACAACTAAATTTTATTAAATACTTATCATATTGTCGTATGTAGCCACCCTCCTTAAGAACTAAACCAAAACTGCACCGTTGAAATGCTTGTCAAAATATTCGTATCATGAATGACATGTCCCCTTAAAGATTCGTTCATAAAACTGTTATTTGTTTCAATCAAATACTACGTACAAACAAATGCGTATGTAGTGAAAGACATAGAATTTCAGATTGAATTCGTATATTTTTATGGAAGTTGGTATACGTAAATTATCCGCTCGTGCTTCTGCATATCGGCTGTTTGCTAGGATCAAAAGATAGAGTAAAAAAAAAAAAAAAGTAAGCTAGAAAGACATAAAGACACAAATTTAAAGTGAATACATACGCGTGTGGATATGTATCGGTGTAGAGGAAGGTAGCCTCTGTAAGGACTATAAGGGTCATAAAAATTCTTGGGTTAATCAATGTTTAATGTTGCCCACGGGTTTTCCTCAGTGAATTTTTACAACAGCCTCACCGGAGGAACACGGTTGCCTGATCTCTCGCTCTTCCTCTCTCTCTCTCTCTCTCTCTCTCTCTCTCTCTCTCTCTCTCCTTCTTCTTCTCGCTCACCAGCAGTGCGATATTGCTGCTCCTGCGGATGCTTGATGCTACTGCCGCCGGTTTTCTTTTCATTCGCTCCTTCCTTTTTTCATTCCTCGTCCTGTCTCTCTTCTTAATTTTTTTCTTTTTTCTCTTCATTCTCTTGGGTCTCTAACGCGTTTACTAAAAATACTGAATATCGTTGTAATAATGTACACTCAGGGTGGACGAACCGAAAGACAGCAAAGCAACCACGGATTTATTATATTATATTTGAGGGATGCCGCCGAGTCGGTATGAAGAAAGCAAGAAAGAGAGTCGAAGAAGAGAATAAAAAATAATAATAAAAGAAGAAAAAAAATGAAAAAAAAAAAAAAATAAAAAATAAAAAAATCAGGAATGAATGACAAGATACCTGACGCCATACTCGTCGCTCTAAGTTTTGCCTGAAATAATAAACCAAGCTTTATTATACTTTTGGACGACAAAGAAGGGAAATAATGTGCTCTCGTGTCCGACACACGTCACTACTTTGTTTTTCTTTCCATCAATGAACATATTATATATTTTGGGGGAACATATATATATATATATATATCGTGACAGGACACAAATGGAATCGAGAATTCGATTTATGACCCAGTGATGCATCAACGATTGTATATACCTTTAACGATTAAATTCTATTTTATATTTTTCATCGATCGACTAAACTTTTCTTTCCAAAATGATATTCGAGTCTAAAAGGTTGCAAGGGAAAACAAAATCTTTTGAGAATTTCATGATTTTTTTTTTCTTTTTTTTTTTTTTCAATTTTACAAATATTTTGTCGTGCAATCAGTTATTGGATAAGTATGAATCTCTGTTGTCGAATGTTTCGAAGAATACGTTAAGCACCGTGGAAGAATAAATAAATGTTGGTGAATTGCAACGATGCAAACTTTGATGTTCATTCATAATGAATAAATTTGGTAGCAACGATCGTGTAAATCTTTCCATTACTTCGGAGTTTCTGATATTTCTCTGATCGTTGAATAATTAATTTGATTCGGTCGAGAAGACAAATTTTCGGGCTCTACGATCTCTTCGTCGTCCAACTCCCGAAAATTTTCTTTACCCCGATTTTCGTGTAACGCATAATTAACACTGTTCGTGCTTGAACCACCGCAATTAGTTTCGCTATATTCTCGGCGCTCGTGACGATGATCACGGGATCCCATGAGCGTACAATCATCTCGAACCAAAAAAGCTCCGCTCGGTTGTTCGATCAATTCACCGTTGCGATTTTTTGACATTTTACTGGCGTTCGAGTGAAGCCAATCCTGCTGATTGAAACGACGCGAATAATCAAGAAACGTGTAAACCTGAAATTAATTAAGCACCAAATATTTGCTGACACATTCGTTTTTCGTATTTTTCAAATTTCAATCAATTATACAAAAGTGTTAA
The DNA here is from genome assembly GCA_037893425.1 of Campoplex nolae. NCBI lineage: Eukaryota > Metazoa > Arthropoda > Insecta > Hymenoptera > Ichneumonidae > Campoplex > Campoplex nolae. The sequence goes on from JBBLXU010000686.1 coordinate 2,391,679, forward strand.
CAACGTTACTTCGCAATAAAAATATTCAAACGAGCTGCAACACCATCATTTTTGCTTTTTTTTTTCAATCAAATTCTCCAACACATATTTTTCAAGGAATTAAGGCGGGTGGCTACATACGACAATGTGATAAGAATTTAATAAAATTTAGTGCGACAACATTCTTTAGCATCAAATGCAATGACACAAATTTTTTCAAATTTTTCGTCTACATAGTTGTCGAATAATTGGAGTTTACAATATATGCCAAAGATATACCTATATATATCAGAATCCTATGCTTATGGATGTAAACTCTAGTGTTAAATTACTCGAAAACTATGCAGAAGAAAAATCTTAAAAAATTTCTATATTCATATTCAATCCAAAAGAATATGCTTACCAAATTTCATTAAATTCTAATCATTTCGAATTTTCCTATGCTTTTAACATAAAAACATTTTTGTGTGTAGCCAATCTCCTTAAGAGTCAGAGATCAATCATTTTATCATGAAACACAAATGGTTTTTTTTTCCATCTATTACATCTGTAAATCACCTTGAAACTGTAGCAAGGACATGCAAGATCGTGAAAGAAAAAAATATAGAGATTTTTTGAAAATATTTTGAAAGAAAAATTATGACAAACTAGAGAAATGACAATTACGAATTGCGTTTAGAAAATTTTTAAAAAAAATATTAAATGGATATGTGTCTCATGAAAAACGTGTAATTTTCATTTTCAGCTATTTTCTCGTTAACGCGAATTCATTTGAAATATTTTCTCGAAGACTGACGACCAGAGACAAATGACTTGAGTTATTTAGAAAAAAAAGAGAAAAAAAAAAAACTCACCGATTTGGTGTCACTTGGAGCAGAAACGGCGCTATGTGCAGGAATGGGTGCGATCCAGATGCAATCATCTGGTATGATTTGTTGTAAAATTTGTTCCTCGGTTGTCAAATGCGGGAATCCGAGGGAATTGGTGGAACGAATGCCAATTTTAGAATTGTTTGAGAACGGGAATATGGACGCTGATAGGAAACCGTCGGCTATCAGCTACGATTGGGAAAAGGAAGAACGTGTATAATTCGCCTCAATAAGGAACAAAGATTTTCGTTTTATTCGATATTTTATATTTAAACGGTCATTTTCGAATCTTGTTTTTTTTTTTTTGTTTTTTGTTTTTTGTTTTCTCCGCTCGTCACTTTGCGACGTAATACGTAATTTTACTCAACCGATGATTGAGAAAAGCACGTGCTCGCTTCGAACATATTGGTTATATTATTTTATTGATCTCCATTTATTAAATTGTCCTCGTTTGATCTAAAATTTAGAAGAAATTGGAAGCATCGTTTTATTTTTTTGCTATAAATACAATTCATGAGTACGCGTGGACAATGTATCTTTTAAAACTCAATTCTTTCTTAATTGTTTCAACATATTATAATATAGTGATTTGGATTAACGGTATCATTATTATTGTAATATCGTTACAATTCAAACTGTATGAAGATGGATATCCGTAAGATCATCATGAATTCGTCCTTAACTGTGTAAACTATAGGTCCTCGATACGCATAGTGCCGGCCTACGGTTACATCGTTGATAAGATTTTGGTGTAGATTTCCCAATTGTTTAGTTTCTTCCGACGATTTTTTTTATATAACACGATTATTTTTATTATTTATTATAATTTCTTTGTTTATTCAATAACCCAGACTCTCTGCTGAATTTTTCTTTGTCTACTATCAATTTTTTTTTTTACTCTCTTTTTATTTTTTAATAATAATAATAATATTTTATTGAATTCGGAAATATTAATTAGTACGATATACATTTTCTCCGTCCCTCTCTCTTATTCTCTCTCTTCCTATTTTTCTCGTTTACAAACGACAGCCTCTTTATCATGGGCGAGGCAATACTCTCATTTATTTGTATCTATAACACTAAGAATAAAGATTATTCATTCGTTTCATATATGCACATCTGCCTTGGACACACAACCGTTATTTATTTGGCATGGTATTTATTTTTAACCATTTTCCTTGATCATGCTGGTTTTCTGTTTTTTTTTTTTTGTTTTTTTTTTTACAATTCTTTAAGATAGCTCTGTATCCATTCATTCCGTTCGCTTTTTTTCTTCTTTCTTATCTCTACGTTTGTCTTTTTTATAGCTCGCACAAAGTGAAGTTCAAAGTCGAATTTCGCTAAATTCGTTATTTCTCGACATTTGACGCTAACACTAGCAATTATCGTCGTTCAGAATATTTATTCATCAACGAAAATCCATAATAAAGCAATTTTATAACAATGAGAAATGAATGAAAGGAAAACGATATCGATGATGAAAAATTAATGCAAGAAAATTTGAAAGTAAAGTAGCTAAAGAACCGAACGCGATGACACCTTTATTTCTCATAATATTCTTCGTCGTATTTCGCTTTGTTATTCTTCTCCATTGTCGATCGCTTTTTTTTTTTTTGGATTTCTCTTTTTACGAGCTTTCATGGCTAATAGTGGAGCATATTATAATATTCATATTCATATATATATATCCATATATACTATGTACTCTTTGGTTCAGCAGCATGTTTCGACTAAACGAATGTCATTTACAATATGCATAAATTATCTCTCGAAATGGGAGATGCAATAAAGATGATTCATAAACGTAGTATCCGGAGGCTGAACATCAGATTCGTCTGGTTTTTTTTTTTCTCATTTTAATACCAACGCTCGATTGCTATTTTTACCTATGCCAATTCATGTGTTATTACCGAGATATATACGCAATTTTTTTTTCGCGTGGGATTCGAGATATTTTAAAATCGATGGAACTTAAGGAGTTTCGGTACAAAAGGCAAAATGTTAAGAAATTGATGAAATTTGGTGATAATGTTGTTCAACATCAAGTACGAAAAGACAAATTTTTTCAAAATTTTCTTCTACTTACTTATCGAGTAATTATGCATTAAAGCAGATTTCTTATGCCCGAAGTGTATACAGAACTTTAGTCTTCAATTACTCGATAACTGTGTAGAAGAAAAATCTAAAAAAATTTGTATTTTCAAATTTGGCACTAAACGAATTTGTTCACCAAATTTCATAAAATTCTTAACTTTTTGAAATTTTTTGTGTTTTTAACATGGTTTAGCATGGCAACATTGTATCGCCTGTACCGAAACTCCTTAACATTTTTTTTTTGGTTGATTCTGAAAAAAAATCGTATATTTCCTAATTTTTGTAATATTTTTTTTCTACATTCACAATATTTGATTATTGTGAAAAAAAAAAAAATTAAAATTTGCTAATTATTTGATTTATTCACTTGGGAATAATTGTAAATTTGATTAATGGACCGCGTCAAATTGTATATAATATTATTACAGATTGTGATTGAATGAGTTGCTCAAAATTTTTTGTTGCTTTCGCGTCAAGTCTTCTCTTGTCTACTCACTATATATATTTTCTTCTATGACACATTTGATCGATACTCAATCGATCTAACTAATATAAATAATATAATTCATATAATGTTATAAATAGTAACGATAGTAAGTGTATTTTTCTTTATAGACCTTTTCGCTATGTCGATATCACTATCAGTCATCTTTACACAATCACGGGTCTTATTGTAACGTCTGAAGATTATATATCAATAATTATAGTTTCTGATAACATTTTATTTTTTATTTTTCACTCAGAATAGAGCACGTATTTATTCTCGACACTTTCATGTTTATGATTTTTCATTGAAGATGTTTTGTACAAATACGTTCACGGCTATTAATTTTGTTCGACCAACACTTCAGCATTCAGCGATGTGACCAAGAGCATTCGAGCAAAGAAACAGTTCGACGAACAATTCAAAGTCAATTCAACTTCAACTTAAGTTCAATTTTTAGTTTTATTCGTAGGTGTTTTACAGTTTGAGAAAGAGTTTGAGAAGTCGTATTTTATAAAACAGTTTGTTCAACGACTCGCAAAGTTTTCAAGATTAAAGTTAATTCTTACTAAAAAATCATTCGGAAAATCCATGACAGTTTTTTTTTTCAGATTTCACATTTGAAAAACTAAAATTTTCAAGATTGAATTAAGGATAAGTAGAACGAGTTTTTTTGTCACATTTCCGAGTTACTAAAAAATTGATTGACTAAAATTCAAGGCCGTGAAAGTATGCGATAGACATCCTTAAATATGCATATACACATATTGAGACGAGTATTACACATATATATTTATACATATTTATATTAGGATGATTAAAAAAACGACTTTCTTTTCCCCAGACTAATCAGCGAATATGTGAGTACTTTATGAAAAAAAAATAATTCTCCTCAAATTTAGTATTTATTGATAATTAAAACAGTAAATGTCTCGAAATCGGGTTCTTTTAATTCAATTGAGAGGTTGTACCAGTAATTTTTAAAAAAAATTCTCTTCCTCATTTCCGATATAAAAATGTGGTTTTCAGTGTGTCGCAAATTTTCATCAAGAAATCACAAATTCTCTTGCCACTCTGAGGAAAAATAAAATCGTTTTCTTCTTTTTTTTTGTTGTTGTTTAAGGAGGGTGGCTACATACGACAATATGATAAGAATTTAATAAAATTTAGTGATAACATTCTTTAGCATCAAATGCATCGACACAAATTTTTCGTCTACATAGTTGTCGAATAATTGGAGTTTATACCATATATATCAGAATCCTATTCTTACGGATGTAAACTCTAGTGTTAAATTGCTCGAAAACTATGTAGAAGAAAAATCTTAAAAAATTTCTATATTCATATTTAATCGAAAAGAATATGCTCACCAAATTTCATTAAATTCTAATCATTAGAATTTTCCTATGCTTTTAACATGCCAACATTGTTGTGTGTATCCAACCTCCTTAATCACTCTAATATATGTATTTGAGGCATTCCACGCCATTCCGAGGGGCCGTTACCCCGAACATTTTTTATTTTCCTAAACATTTTTTTTTACAAAATACTATCCAACAGAAGGAATATCCAAATCATTCCGAATCTCGCTAAATCTTGAAAAATTTTATAACTCAGGAAAGACGTGAGATAAAAATCTTTAAATCGATCTGGATTTTCCGTCTGTTGGGTACTGTTAAAAACAGGGAAAAAAAAAAATCAGAAAAATAAAAAATGGTCGGGGTCAGGAGCGCGCGAAATGACGTGAAATGCCTCATTGATGCTACAACCTAGGTTTGCGCAACTTTGATTCATGCAATGTATCGTACTTATGCGACTCGTATCGAACGGTCTGCACCTGCTGGTAGGGGAAGCGTCTGGTCCTATTCCGCCCTTCGTCATCAGGTGCGCAACGATTAAAAAAAAAAAAAAAACGCGTGCGCACCAAAAATTCTTACGAACGTGATGCGAAATCGGTCCTCTCACCAATCGATTAATCGAAGTTGTAGTGTAATATTTCTTTGCAATTAGCGTGTGTGTGTGTGACAGAGAGTCAATAAAATTTCATTACAGGGAGTGTAATTACATTAAGAACGGCTGTTACTCCTCGTCGATATTAAAACGTACGTTTTATGCTGTAGAAGACGTTATCATTTTGCTTATCATAAAAGAGGAAAATACAATTTCCACATGAGTTAGTTACTTCGGAACACACCTAATGGACAATGCGCGACTCGAGACGTTTCTTCATTCCCACTCTCTTTTTATTACAGATAAAACCTTTGAGTAACGCTAGATTCTAGCATATTTCACAATGAACTAATGCACACGAGTGTTCGAGTCTAAGTTCGAGATTACGAAATCGGTTCTCTCTCCCTCCCTCTCTCTTTCTCTATCTTTATTTCATCCGATTGTTAAATTGCGAATGGCTAGTTGATTCGAAATCGGTAGACAAAAATTCTCTGTGATTTTCTAGATAAAAGTCTGTGCAGGATTTTAAGGATGATGAATATGCTTTTTTTTTTTTTTTTTTTTTTTTATTCTTCTTGTTTTCTTCCAGTTGTGTAATATATCATTTATGTAATCCCACTAGTATTTCAAAAAAGATCACATCGCGTTGTACTTTAGAGCTGAATTTTTTTGTTTTCCGAGTCGAAGATGATATGCCGTGAAAGTTAGTTTTACTTTTTCTTTTTTTTTTTTTTTTTTTTTTCCCCCTCTTGACCCTTCAACCTGTCAGCATAATAGTTGTCTAGAGTACAATTGTTCGTACAATATATTATCTCATCTAATAATCCATGGGCGCGGTATTTTTCTCATAAAATTCGTACTTTCGTGTCATATTTTATAGTTTGTTTTTTTGTTACTTTGGCAAAAAAGCAAACGTTGCATATTCGCATACTTTTCGATTATGCATTATTTGTAACTCGAACTCGAGTGATTGTGAAAATGTTAGAGATGAAGGATTGATGACATGTTTTTAGCCTGGCGGATCAGCAAGTCTCTGGAAAAAGTCCCGAAAAAAGTCCCAATTGGGACTCGGGATTTGGGACTTTAGTGGACAAGTAAGACTCCCTTTTGTGAGTCCCAAATGGGACTTTTTTCCCTCACTCGGTGCGAGACGGGAATTCTGTCCAAGGTCAGCCGCAAAAAAGACCCTGTTTGGGACTCTGACTCCTGATTTGGGATTCATGACGTCACAGAAAAAAGTCCTATTAGGGATTTATTTTGGGTCTTACTTGTCCACTCAAGTCCCGAGTCCCAATTGGGACCTTTTTCCAATTTTTTTGGGACTCGCTGATTCGTCAGGGTACTGGGTGCTATCTCTCCCGTTACATGTAACCATCGCCACGTTTCGCTATGTATTCTTCAGCGATTTCGCTAGAGTACCAAAGAGAATCAATACAATTCATACTAGGGAATTGCACTGAATGAAATTAAATCGAAAAAATTATGTGACTGATCATATTCGTTTCGGAATTTGTTTCATTTCCAATTTCCAACGGGACTTTCTCGAAACTCGACAATGATATATTAGAACCGGCACTCGACATAGTATAGCAATTCCAAAAAAAAAAGAGAACAATTGAGGTGAATTATAAAACGTGCGAAAACTATCATATTCGATCATGATAAGAGTGCGGGAGGCCTCGCGCTGGTTTGTTTTTTAAATAATTGGCCTCGAGTCCCTACCGCTCTTTTGATAATAGAGATAAATGTAAAACGTGTCCTTTTTGAGTGGAGAGAGACGCTGATATCTTTTCGCGATGTTGTACGAAATAAAGAGGAACGAAAAATAAAAGAAAATGTTGGTCCCATTATAATGACAGAAGGATGGGTTGTTCAGCGAGAATATTCTTCGTAAACCAAAGTTACATTGTCGACTTTTTTTTTATTCATCGTTTCAACTACCGGATCTTTTTTTTTTTCTCTTCAGTCCTCCTTCAATTTTCGATCAGGATAACCGTAGGCTGAAATAACTTCCAGACCCGACTCTTTTTTTTCATCTATGAACATAACATTTATAGATAATATTGACCTATTATCTACTAAATAATTCGTATTTATAAGTATTTATATATATAACTATATTTATATATATATGTATATATAGATATATTATCACATATTCAATTTTTTGATAATAAATATTAGTAACCTATTAACAATAATAAATCGTTAACGTATATATGATGTAGAATTCTCCATTTTGATTATCATATACGTATAAAGTCATGCTCACTTCGATCGCGGCACTTGATTATTAATTGTCGATGTCGAACGCACGTGTCCGTAGAAAAAGAAAAAAAAAATGAAAAAAAAAAAAAAAACGAAGCGAAACACGACACCGTGCGGTTGTCGAGAACTCGATGTCCACAAAAATTAATACGATTTGTAACGCTTTATTGCAAAGACTATTCGTGCTGTTAAAAAATCTTTCTCTTGAAGTTTTTTTTCACTGTAATTTTAGGCTGAGTCGTATCATATTAGTATGATTCCAGCCTGCTTAAGGAGGGTGGCTACATACGACAATATGATAAGAATTTAATAAAGTTTAGTGACAACATTCTTTAGTATCAAATGCAATGACACAATTTTTTTCAAATTTTTCGTCTACATAGTTGTCGAATAATTGGAGTTTACAATATCCAAAAGATATACCTATATATATATCAGAATCCCATGCTTACGGATGTAAACTCTAGGGTTAAATTACTCGAAAACTATGTAGAAGAAAAATCTTAAAAAATTTCTATATTCATATTTAATCCAAAAGAATATGCTCACCAAATTTCATTAAATTCTAATCATTTCGAATTTTCCTATGCTTTTAACATGGCAACATTGTTGTGTGTAGTCAACCTCCTTAAGCATATCGCGAATGCCAAAATTGCGATGCATTTTTTTTTTCAAAAGCAGAAAATCAACCTTTTTCTAAAGATCTCTCAAACTATAGACGGAATTGACTGACTAATTGGCGAGGTATCTTCGAAAATTGATTCTCGCATCGAAGGAGTAACGTTCGGCCTACAGTGAAATTTTTGACTCATCACCGCGCCTAATTTTCTGGAACATCGAATTTTCGACACACTCGTAACGACGCGTGTGACACTTTCCTTTCTACAGCCCTCGGCCAACCGATGAGCTCACATTCGATCGAGCCGCAAACCTCTAGGCTCAGATAAAAGCTCGCGTCCGAGATCAGCAAAAAATTAACTGTTGCGTTATGAGTGAGCATGAGTCTATATGTTATGTTCGTGTATATCAGGGTGGTCGCAATTTGGGTCACTTTTGAAATTCCAAATTCCCCGTGTAAGAACACAATCAAGGTGTATTAAAAAAAAAATTGTGTACAAAGTAATCAATGGTGCGTGTGAACGTTACGATTTTAAACGGCTAAATAAATGTGTTTTGCCAAGTCGTTGTTTATTTATTTCTCATACTCTTAATATGGGTGGGAAAAAAATCTAAAACTTGGCACATTTATTGTTCACATTGCGAGGTTCGAAACAGAATTTTTGTAGATTTTTTTAGAAATTTTCGATTTGACTGGAGTCAAAAACAGAACAGAAAAGGTTTCGTTATATAAAAAATAAAACAGTTGCTTAAAATTAAATTTGTACTTTAAATCACACCTAAAGCGCAAATTCATTTCACCGAAATATGTTATTGCAGTGAACAATACTCGCCGAAAATCAAACTCATATACAAAAAAATAAAGCTCAAAGTGCCTAGGTAAAATTTTACTGGTGGAGAGATCGAAGCAAAGTTTTTTCATTGACATTGATTGGCACTCTTTCGAGTGCCACTCCGATACGTCGTTACCGAGGAAACGATGGTTCTGGAATCGTTCGAAAGAGAGGGCTGTCTTTGTGAAGCGTGCAATTATGAAAAATATTCCTGGAAAAATCTACAAAAATTCTGTTTTGAACCTCGCATTGTGAACAATACGTGTGCCAAGTTTTAGATTTTTCACACCAATATCATGAGTATGAGAAATAAATAAGCAACAACTTGGCAGAATACATGCATTTATGCATTCAAAATTCAAACCCCCATAGGCACCGTTAGAAAAATTTTAAACGCTTTCAAACTTTGCACACATTTCTTGTCTATACCTTGATCGTGTTTTTACACCGGGGACTTGAAATTCCAAAAGTGACCGAAATTGGAACCAACCTAGTATATATACCGATCGAGAAAAATTCGTCGTCCCTGGAATTTTCTTTTCTTTTTTTTTCATGTCTCTCAATAATATTCAATATCTCCGCATGATCCGTCTATTACAGACGATTATTTATCCCTCCAATTTGGGTTGATACCACTCGTACTATTTTTTGTCAAATACCACAATTACATATATCGACACAACTGCAAAAAAGAAATTCATTTTCGTGCAGTCACTCTTCCTTTTATGTTTTCATACCGATAGTAAAAAGTTTCCGTTTTAAAAGAAATGTGCCATTAATTGAACATCAACGATTTCTATCAGGTGTAACTGTGATAGAATTTCTGTGAGTTTTGCATCGAGAAGCAAATCCATTGACATGTTTTGACAAGAGAAACAATTTTCATTGCCACACGTAATTATGGCATACTTACAATTAAAATAAACCTGAAGAAAAAAACAAAACAAAACTTTTGTTCTAATGTTTGTTTCAATGCCTGCGCCGAAAGTAGAATTCGTTGCTTTTCGTACTTTGTAGCATAAATGAATATTTTTAAATTTCATCAGCTTTCAAATGAGCCCGGTTGCGTTTCGATCCCACTCCGATTGACCAATTTCTGATCAATCGCAGCAACTGGCCCTTCCACGCTTTCTTTTCTGTATGACAATGTTAGGCCGAGCTATATCTCTCTAAATTCTTGTGGGACATAATTTTTAATGATCTCTACCATCCGGCGTAGAGCTCGCCCTTTCTCAAATGGACTCCTTAAGATGAGGATCTAAGAGTTCTCACTGACACTTCGCGTATCACAACCCTTTGATCGGTTATCCAAATGTATCTGATCGAATTTCGGGAATGATTTTTCTTAAAGCGATTCTCGTAAAGCGATAAACACGATTAAATACACTGAGAGATAGGAATTCGTTAATTAAACAAATTTTTTGTTGATCCAACAAATTCTAGCGAACAAAGTGAAATTCGTTAACACAAACGAAAGTTTGGTTCATTCGAATACTTAATTTGTTGTCTCAAATAAATATTTCTCACCACGACAAAAACATCGTTGAATCAACAAAAGTTTTGTTGAATCAACGAATTTAATTTGTTCGCCACGATTTGTTGATCCAACAAATTTTCTTTTCTCAGTGATACATTATGGTAAAATTGAAATCGATTGATTAATTTTCTATGTACGTCGTCAAAAAGTGTTTTTCGCTTCAAGGGGTTACCTTGGCCTTGGATTGTTTTACAGAAAATTATAAAACGGCTTTTTTTCATGGTAAAAGGCTCTTTCCAGCAGGAATACGCACTTTTAAACTCAACGTTCCGGAAAGAGTTTTTCGACAGCTACGTGACGATGGGTCTCGTACGTACTCACGGATTTAACCAGCAGCAATCGTTCGGTTTATGTCCGATTCGAACGCAACTAGTCTAGGCTCATTCGGAAAATAATAAAATTTTATTCGCATGCAATTCCGCCGTTTCGAAATCAGTCAACTTATAGGTTCGAGAGTTCAACGAAAAATTACGTATTACGTTTCGAGTGCGCATGACTACGTATATTTTTGTCTAATAAATATCTGTCCGTACCCACCGAACGGGCTGCAATAATTTAAATCTTATTTCACCAAAACTATTGTAGATATACATTGGCATCGAATCATTTATGTGTATTACTCAGATGGGCAAGTTCAAAATATGACTGATTACGACTCCTCAAAATTGAGAAATTTGCCTAATTGTTCAACGGAACTTTGGTTTTATTCATGAATAAACAAATAAGAGTGACTGCATCGGTATTTATTTTTGTTTGCACAAAGCTAATGTACCTACTCATCGTTCGTTTGATCATTTGCCCAGTCGCACAACACGTGAAGATAAATCCATCGCGAAAAAGTTTTCGCGAACAATATGGAAAGATCCTGGAGAATTATTCAACAGAGATCAAAGACAATGAGACGGATAAACATGCGCGCATGTACACGAGAAGAGCGATGAAATATTTAATATGACATTTTTTTTAATTCTCGTATTGTTTCTTTCTTTTGGGTAATTTGATTTGGGCTAATGTGGGAAACATTTTTTTTGGTTAATGTCAACGAGTGCGTTTCATTTGAATCACTCGAATAATATTATGTAATACTTAATATATCCAGTCCATCGAAAGGCACAATTTTGATAACCAATTGGAATTCTTTTCTCGTTTTCTCTGGTATTATCTGTTTGCTTCTTTTTTTTCTTCTTTTTTTTTTTTCGTTTTTTTTTTTCTTTCTTTTTTCAAGGTTAAACATTTTATTGATAATCGCAATTCTGATATTTGCAATAAACATTAGAATTCTCTCTCCTAACGGTGAAACTTGAAAATGAGAGGAATATTTGGGCGTGGTTTAAGCGAATCCCGTAGCTCTCTCCCTCTCCTTAATAGATAACACGTTTCACAATCACGAAAGAGAACACCAATATGGAGCCTTGTATATAAGATCGTACGTGGATACGGTGTACGTGGCTGCTACCAAACCCCCTAAATTCCACAGCGAATTCTTTTCTACTTGAATTTCACAAGAATCTTACGCAAATGATTGAACAAAAAATGTTTATTCCTTCACCGTTTCCGGTCTGGATCAGGGAAGCTTTTTTTCTCGCTTGGAAGTCTGCATGGATCAGAGAAAGTATTCTCGATGTGAATTAAAATGCAAAACGTATAATTTAACAGAAAAATTGATGAGAAATATAAGTAATTGATGTTCGAATATTCGTTCTAAAAAACATTTAAGACTCAATATAGTGAATATGAAAAAAATGTTGACTTTTGCATCGCTGGAACGCAAGAAAATTTCTTCGATACAATAACGTTGTAATTTTAAGTTGGCGGATTTGAAGCCGTGACAATTGTCGAATCTTGTGTTTTTGAACGTCTGCCATGAATAAACGTTTGTTGTTTTTGCAACGGGATAAAAATGGAGTTTAACTATAATCACAATTACGATTGGGGTGTTCAAGTTGAATATGAAGGGATTTTTATTTGCGAGTATCCACAATACTCGTACATAAATGTAGAGGTATTCAGAAAATTGAGATAAATTATGATATCGATTCGATTCGATCAGATTTGCACATATCTTTTGTGAAATTGTCTTTCTTTTTGTTTTTCGCACGTCCATGATATTGAAGGAAACAAAAACTATCGACCATCAACCTATCTATCTATCTATCTATCTAATTAATATATAATCATTCACATTATTATTATTGTTGATGTTGTTGTTCACGCTGTTTTATGCTTGCACACGGTCCTGAAGTCGGAATCGTTAGAATCGAACGAAATATCCCGTTCTCATTATTTCGTATTGTCAAAAATTTGCATGGTCAAAATTGTTTTTTTTTTTTATAAATATATGAAAAAAAAATGTGGCAAAAAAATTTGTGTTATATTACAAAGTTAGGGGATAATCAAATGATAGAATAAAGTTTCTTTCTGTTTACGATTTGCCATCGAATATCAAGTTACCCGTTCGAGCCAAGTCTATTTGTTGAAATTAAAAAAGAACGATCCAAAAAATAATGGATGTTCGAAAAAAAAAATGTCGTTGCGTTGCTAACGATAAAAACTTCAATGGCGCATGAGCTACGAATCATTCGTTTGATTATATATGGATTAATTAGGTTTCGCTACCTATCGCGTTGACATATGGACTATGCCATCTTGGGATTGTTGCAATTCCTACAACCCCTCTGCCACCCGATGGTCCCATATTTCTATCATCGTTGTAATAATTTCCACCTATCGTTAAACTATTGTTGAAGCTCGTACTGTCATTGTTCCGATCTATAACGGCATTATTCGTATTATCGTTACTTCCGCTACCCTGGGAATTGCAATCGTCCATATGAGAGTCGCGTTGACCGCGTCGATTTCGGGAGGATGAGGAGGAGGAAGAAGAATTGGTTTTTCCGCGCGTTACGATCGAGCAATTATCGGCGAGTATATTGTTCGAAGAGGACGATGAATCTTCGAGATCGTCGTTAACACAATTTTCAACGATTTCGATGGTTCTATCGTTCAGGCTCGATGAAGAATTGCATGAATTTTGGGATATATTACTCACGTTGCTTGCCTCACCGCCGACCATATTTGCGAAATATTCTGATCTCGAAAAACGACCGATTTCCGTTGAACCAAACGCTTGATGAAAACCTGGCAACGGTTGTTTGCTAATAGTTCCTGAATTTTTATGCTTCGTTTCACTGGGACTCGGGGACTCCCCGTTGTAACGTTGTTCTCGCTGCTGCTGCTGCTGCTGCTGCTGCTGCTGCTGTTCCCGATTTTTTACCAACTGATGGACACCATCCTGACCACTCGTTCGTTCCTGTTCCTGCTCATCCTGCTGAATCTTCGATTCGCTGTCGTGCTTGGATCTCATCGCTATCGAACTCTCATTCGAACACCCTCCTCCTTGCGCACCGTTCGATTCCCATCGAGGACCGTCTTCCATCCTGCTTTTCTCCGAATCACGCAGCTGCGACATGTTCAACGGTGATATCGAATTCGATTGCAGTTTCGACTAGGACCATAAACACGAACATCATTTCTTCTTTCGTTTTTTTTTTTTTTAAGAAATAGACAACACCCGAGATCATAGAATTTCAATCGCGTCGTAACAAGCTGGCCATATTACTAGGCTTTTGGATTTTTACGAGCCCGCCAAACCATCAAATTTAACTTTACTTTTTTCCTCGCTCTATGTTCCTGTTACCGCATGACCCCACCAGCAGATTGTTGCTCATAACCGCTCTTCCCTAATGTGCTCGAGGGCCAAGGGAAACTGTCGAAAACCCGGCCGATACATTTTTCCCTATATTTTCTCTGAGTTTCAGCTGGTTAGCCCCCCCCCCCCCCCGGAAACTCAAAAGTTTTCTTTTGCTCAGTGATTGATGCGCGAGTCGGTGTATGACCAAGCGGTTAATCATCCAAGAATGGACCTCCCCCGAGGCTGCTTAAGACTTGGGAGATAACCGTGGCCACACGCCGACCGCCCTCACCCATCGCTGTGGATGCATATTTGTTTTGTATTTTTGAATTTTCCCAGTACCGACCATACATTTCGCGTTGCTTACCTGATGCTCTTGTTGCGAATAACTCGGATGGAGTCTATGGCTGATGTCCATGTGCTTATTTTGAAGGTAGGGCATTTGCATTTCGTCCGGAAATCCACAATGTTGATTTTGCTGTTGTTCCTGAAGGAAGACCATGTGTCTGGGTCCTCGAGGTATGTTGGCTGAGAAAAGGTATATTATTACTCAGTTGTTTCAAGTAAATTTTTGAGTGAAACGTAGCATCGTCGTTGGAAAAAAAAAAAAAAAAATTTCACTTTATACAAAATAAAGCACTAATCATTTTTCTACAGATTTGTTTCGCCCGTTGAAAATTAGAATCACAGAAAGGTTATCGCATCGTTTGTGTTTTTCATTCGATTATCGATCAATTAGTAAACGATAAAAATGAGTTGGCAAAGGTTTCACCGATACTCACAAAGTGGTACGTTACAGAATTGGTTCCAGCCGGTGTGTGCATGTGGATTGTTTGATTGCATAGCTGGTTGATGATTGCCCATTTTCGAAAGTGTACCGCCCGGCCTCGAATGATAAGGCGTTGGACCGTTCTGAGGTGAATTAAATTTTTGTCAATTCATCAATTATGATAAATTCAATGAAACGTACTTGAACAAAGGGGTAAAGCAGTACGATTGTGATAGAGCGTAACATTTCACGTTCAATATGGAATTAAAATGAAGTTTTCGATTCAATGTGAGCAAATTTTTCAGACTCGATCAAAGTGAATTTTTGGTATTCGTTTTAATGTTCGGATAGAGATTTGAAAATTTTCAAAAAAAAACTTTGTCAGTTTTTATTTGTGTAAAAAGTATACGAAGACGTACGTTTTTGAACATTTTTCAATTCTTACCTGATAAGGATGCCATTTTTGGCCGTCGGAAAATTCAGCAATAACGCAATAATCGTTGGGCTCATGGGAGGATGACTGATGTCCTGACAAATTTCCGGAATTAGGATGACCGGAAAAATCGTTGGAATAAGTGGGAGGATTTGAGGCTGCGGAAAATGCGGCACATTCAGCCTGTTTTCTCAAAACCTCTTTGGTCTTATCGAACGTTCGGTGTTGCTGCTGTTGCTGGTGCTGGGCCACCGTCATGACCTGGAATCGATAATCTAATATTAAACCAAGGGGCCTCTCGGCAAACGTGCGATATGCTCACTGGTTCCTGATACACTTTGATTTTCAAGTTAATTTTTCAACCACGAAAATGTGTTGAAGGAAATGAAAAAGACGGTGAAAGGAACGTTTTTTAAACAAAAACTTTCAATTACAAAATTATTCAATTTTATATATTAACTAGCTGTGCCTGCGGGCTTCGCCCGCCGCATATCTAGCAAGAAAAATAATAAAACGAAAGATTTTAATTTTTTTTTTTTTTTCAATTTTTCATCATTTCCATTGAAAATACTGCAACTTTTTTTCTATACCGGACTGAGCATTCAGCCACCGCGTCGTATTGGTCGTTTTCCGATTTCCTTCAAATTGAACGAAATTGGAAATTGAACGAAATCGTTAAACTTTTTTTTTTTTTTTTTTTTTGCATATCTGTTGAAATTAAGATAACGAAATTTTACAAAACCACAAACTCAGTTTGAATCATGATCTTTAATCTCGTGAATTTAATAAACTTGAGAAAATAGTTGAGCTGCTTTAATTTTATTTATATTCTTATCAACAATATTTATTTCAGTGAATGAGGCTAAAAATGTATTGGAACGGATAGGCACCAATCATAATTTTCGAAACTCACCCGCGGCGATAGTATCGGCTTCAAGTGGTTCGTGGATGGACCATGAGAAGTAGGAAACCATGGATTGATTATACGATTGCCGGTGTTGAACGACGGACTACCGGGCAAAGAGGAAACTGTCGCAGAAGCGATCGATTGCCCGTTAACGACCGATGCCGAACAGTTTAGAGGATGATTTAGAAAATTCGTCGATCCTGTTGCCAAGGATGGTGATATATTGTCAGTGACGCCGTTGCCACCGCAACCGGGACCACCGACGCTCGTGTTCCCCGCTGCAGATGCTATCGCCGTTTGTAATATCGTCTGTCTTGATAATTCCCGGCTTTGTTCTCTCATGGCTTTACGCAATCGTGCCTCTTTCGGATTGTAGACGTAATCTGCGATCCACGAGAAAAAAAAAAAAAACAAAAAAAAAAAAACAAAGTTTGTTAACAAATCCCCCGGAAAATTGAGTCCAAAAATTTGATTGGACATTTACAACGATCCGTATGACAGGGTAATACAAAAAAATTCTTATTGATCAAGTGATTTGTGTCCGTAAACATATTTTACAAGCTTACGCGAGCTGTTTTTATGGCTCTGTGTTTGATAAGAAAATACACATCTTCCTACGAGAAGACAAATTATTTTCGCACATGTATTCACCGGATGTTGGTCATTCGTGCCAAACTAGTACTGGAATCGATCGTTTTTCAGGCATTTTATTAAAAAAAAAAAAATAAATTTCTCATTCAAGATTCGTTGAAATGATCGAATCTCAAATAAATTCGGGAAAAGAAAATATATTGATAAAGAATTCGGGCGAGTTTAAAAATATTCTCAAAGCATCTCAATTTTACAAGAATTATTCGTGGTCTCAATTTTTTATTTTTACTCGTGGACCGGAAGAGAATGATTCTCGTACATCTTGATAAGTTAGTATATCGCAGAACACAAAACTGAAAATATACAAAGCAACGTGTACGTATTCGTACGTGCAAACTATATAATGAGCATATACATGAGAAGTATTACAGTTCTTGTTAAGAGTTCTCTATGTCTGTCCAGCCAGCAGTATATTGATTTTAGCTTTGAGAGACGACAAAAAGAAGAAAAAAAAAAAGAAAAGTAGTAACTCATTTATCGTGCAACGAAAGAAATTCCGTATGTGTTTAAAATGTTGTATAAAAAGTAAGTTAGTCATGGATTAAACAGGCTCGGATATACACCTTGATCGTGATGTATTTAAAAATTGATGATGAGTGAATCATCGATACAATATATGACTACTGCGTCTATGTGCAACAGATGAAATAGGACCGATCGATTATCTTTCACAGTTGCGAGTCAACCTGTATACAAGGAGAAGGAGAAGAAGGAGGAGGAAGAGGAGGAGGTGGTGGCTGGTGGTGGAAAAGAAGTGACGTTGCCTGCAAACATCCGGTGTTCGAATGTGAGACGCTTACTAGTCATGTTACACAAAAAATATGTCGTTTCGATTGAGCCAAGTTTTACTATTAGAAACAATAACAACGCTGCAATGTTCATAACTCGTTCTTTCATTTGCAATCGCGCGTAAAGTTGATTGATTCTCATAATAATATTTAATCCTTGATCGATATTGAATATCACATCGGTAGTCGAGCAGGGTCCGATCCAAAACTACGATAGACCTGGTTGAACCAATATTTCATAATTTACGAAAAATTACATAGGACGAGAAAAGAAAAATATTGTTATAGCAATATACATTCGTTACTGGCGACACTTTCTTTTTTTCGAGATTTCAGATAAGCATATATTGTATAAATTAATGCAAAATCAAATATATTATTCGACAATACGAACGAAGCAACATAATTAAGGAGGGTACATACGACAATATGATAAGAATTTAATGAAATTTAGTGATAACATTCTTTAGCATCAAATGCAATGACACAAATTTTTTTCAAATTTTTCGTCTACATAGTTGTCGAATAATTGGAGTTTACAATATGCAAAAGATATACCTATATATATCATAATCCTATGCTTACCGATGTAAACTCTAGTGTTGAATTACTCGAAAACTATGTAGAAGAAAAATCTTAAAAAATTTCTATATTCATATTTAATCCAAAAAAATATGCTCACCAAATTTCATTAAATTCTTATCATTTAGAATTTTCCTATGCTTTTAACATGGCAACATTGTTGTGTGTAGCCAGCCTCCTTAAGCATAAATTATCGTGTCTCGCTCATATTTATTTTTTTATTCGCATAATTTGATTTTTTTAATTAAAAAAAAAAAAAAAAAAAAAAAAAAAAAAAAAAAAAACGCGTTTAATCGACGAATTAATCATCGCTTTTATTCGGGATCAATGATACGTTTGTATATTCAATTGAACGGGTTATCGAAATAAGATTCGGGGTGAACTCGAGACGGCGAGTGAAAAAAATATATACCTGTCGGATACGCAGGTGGGAGTCTGTTGTACCGTGAGGCATTGGATTCGATCGTATCGGAAACCGGAGCTCTTCCAACCCCACTATTAATTCCATACGCACCAGCCCCGTATACATTTGTATTATCATAACAGAAATTGTGTTGTTGTTGTTGTTGTTGTTGCTGTTGATGTTGATGTTGTTGTTGTTGTTGTTGTTGTTGTTGATGATGATAAAAGTGGCCATGAGCCGGATATGGCTGAACATAATTACAGCAATTCATCTCTAGTAGATTCGACGAACTTGGTTATAATCTCGAAGATTTTGATTACTTTTTACACATGAAGAAATCAACGACTTGGGATCTATTGACTCATTTGCCCGTTGATATCAATGCTTCGGTTTTTTTTTTCTTGGCGATATACACATATATATATATATATATTATTGTCGTGTAAAAAACACCACGAAATAAAAATTCAACGATTATTTATTTCATTAAACGTGTGTTTGATCCTTGCTCGATTCTTGATGAAATAACGAAGAAAAATTTTTACCTCTCCTTGAAACTATCACACCGAAACACTGTAAAATCCACGTTTTTTTCGTTTATTCGAGAGATTTTTTGGATTTCCTTAAAACCGTTTGGCTGTTCCTTGAAACAAAAAGAAAAAAAAATACAAAAAAAAAAAAAAAAACTCTTTTTATCTCG
Organism: Campoplex nolae; assembly: GCA_037893425.1. Lineage (NCBI taxonomy): Eukaryota > Metazoa > Arthropoda > Insecta > Hymenoptera > Ichneumonidae > Campoplex > Campoplex nolae. The sequence goes on from JBBLXU010000686.1 coordinate 2,411,235, forward strand.
AGTTATCGATCTGTTGTTATCAGTCGTGCTGTTTGGGTCGCGCGCGCGAAACACTCGTATGGTATTATTATCGTACGGTAACGAACGCGAAGCGCGCGTTTTTTTTTTCGTTAGCTTATTTATTTTTAAATGATTATTTTAATCACAATTTTATGAAATACTCATTAATCCATTTTCTGAACTCTTTTGTTTCTGGCACACTGTATATACGTACGCACACACTTGTCTCGATTAATTGGAAGATGACGAGTTAGTAATAACGTTACATATATAATTGGCCACACTTTTTATACTAATATATCCCATAAATATTGCAACGTAGTGCAACGTTTATCCGTTTTTCGTTTTCATTCGAAACGTTTCTTCTTCTTCTTCTTCTTCTTATTTTTCCTTTTTTGATTAGGTTAATGTTGTATGATTAGTAATAATAGGTAAAATTAATCGAATGACGGATATCTCGGTCGTGTCGAGGCTGCGGAAGGGAAGACCTTGCACTCGATGCACACACACCGTCTATCGGGATTCGGTCCGTCGAGTAACGGTATCTCATCGACGTCGTGTTTCTCGTAGTCGTTATTCTCGTAGTCGTAATAGTCGTTAAGCTTCACTCGAACGTAACGAACCACGAAATTATTAGTATTTTCAGATATAATTGAACTTTTAATATCGTCGGTATCGTCGGTAGTTTCAATGTTCGTCGTACGATTGAACAAATATCTTCCGACGAGAGAATTTTTCAAGTACGATATCGTTTCGGGATTTATCCACCACCACCAACCGGATGTAAGTGATTTACGATTGACAACAACGTTGTAACGCTTCGAGATCGATGGATAAATAGTCGTTATTATTATTATTATCGATGATAAACCAGTTGTGAATGCAAAGGACGAGTAGTACAACGTGTTGAAGTAATTTGATGCTCGGTAAAGAGCATCAAACGACGAGACGACGTGTTGCCTCATCCTCGTGCTGGCTGTCAGGGAAGAAGAAGAAGAACGTCATCGACCCGGGGACAAAAACGCGAATGCTTTTTATGCCGGGGGGATGCTGACACTGGCTCTGCTCGCTTGCTCAACTTCCAACAATTCTTCCTTGCTTTATCGTGCTTCTTTTTTTTTTACCCCTCTTCCTTCCTCCCACTATTCCTCTCTTTTCCTTCCGTCATTCGACTACCCTATAACTGACTCTCTTTCTCTCCCGGCCTATCTATTTATCTGTCCCTCCGTCCCTCTCTCGGCTTATCGGTACCGCGTCGACGCGAATGCGGCTTCGGGTGTTTGGCGCGCGCGGGGTAGTCGCGCGCTGCTTTTCCCTCCTGACGTTGTTGGACGTTGCGGGACCGAGGTGTGTGCGTCTACACGATGCTTGCGGCTGGTATGGGTTTGCCCGACGATGATGCTGCTGATGCGGTCTTACGAAGGTCGAAATCGCAACCCTCTATCCCCTCCCCTCGTCCCCCGAACTACCAAACGACCAGGTGTATGTGCGAAAAGACGCCAACAAAAAATAACTCCATATCCCGCAAGAGGGTGTTGGCCGAATCAACTCATTTTTATCTTTTCTCCTTTTATTTCTGGTTTCTAACACGCTCCATTGCCCTCCTAACGATCCCCGCTATCTCGTTAATCCTCGTCTTTATATCAAAAGGTGACTCGCTCCGTGTGTCTCGGATCTATCGAGCATCGAACGTCAGGCACATGGAACACAGCCGCGAGTATACTTTTAGAAACGTTGAACGGTGCCATTGCCCGCGGCGCCGATCGATCTTCAACAAATCTTCGGTTTAACGTCATCGTATATCTGTAGTTGGTCCAGTTCACAAAATATCATCGTTCATTCGTATACAATTTTTTTATGTTATACGACCTGATGAATATTCAAGAGTGCCATGGCTCCTTCATATTTTCATTGTGGACTAATGTTTTCATCAGGTTCCGTGTGACGAGAGCCAATGACACCCAAGATCCAGATTGATCCTCAAAATTTGGCATTTTTCGAAGAAATTTTCAGAATTCTTTACTATCGTATGGCACTCGAAACAAGTCCAGAATTCGGCGAAAGGGTTCGTCCAGCTTGTATTTGAAGAGGATTTCATGTATGACTGATATGGAATATATTTTATGGTATTGATGCCTCGAAGATGTTCGTTTTTCAGTAAATAACGTGAATGTTATTGCCCGATGAAAGAGGAATCACGTAAAACTTTGATTTTTCTTGAAAACTCAACTCTCGTCTTCGAAGTAACTCGTAAAATTGAATTTTTCGCGAAAGAATTGTTTAATTCATTGCGGCGAGATAAGACTCAAAAAGTTCGTACGACATTCGTTGACAAGGATAACAATTGAAATTTTGATTCTTCGGTAATGAAGAAGAAAAGAAGATCGAAGAGATTTCGTTACAACCATCGCGGTAATGTTCAGCGCGGTAGATGATTAATGCAAATTCTGGTCTAAAATGATTCTACATTCTACGAATGAGCCAATCAGGAGGAATAATCGAGGCGGGAGGTGAGAAAGAGTGCGAGAGAGAAGTGATAACGCACGGTGTCGGCGAGTATTATCAGTCGAGGCGGACCAGGTGGCGCCGACGGAATAAAATCGGTGGCTGCGGCGGCGCCACAGCATGCCACTTCGTTCAATTTAATGCTCGAACATGTTGAATGGCTTCTCTCCGTGCACTCGCGACTGTTTAGACTTCCGCAAAACACATTTGTGTGAAGATTCCAATCGAGTCGAAATAAGAGAAACAACAACAAAAAATTTCTTTCTCTTTTTTCAATTGTTTCATAAAAATAAATAAAAAAAAGTTGAAGATACGGGAACCGGATCGAGTTTCTGTATTGCATTATAAGAATGAAAATGAGAAACAAATAAATTTATTATCGTTGATGCTTCCACTGCGAAACGATTAATGAAAATCGATCGTCTTCTTCGTAAAAATATTCTCATCTCCGATCAAATATTGTTAATAATCCAAGGAGAAATCCGCACTCCTGGTCTTTTTCCGGTCATTTCATACCCACCCGATATACCCCTCGGACCCTTTGAGGTTTGTACCCAATGAACAGCACGGATGAACAATCCGGCTAGACATTCCTGCGTCGCGACGCCAGACCACACGCATCTCTCTTTTACTCTCCTCTCACGACTACTTCACTAAACCTTTCAATCCAGCCTTCTACGACATTGCCTTTTCGCATCGTATATTCTCTGCTTTAGGTCACGATTCATATTTTATAATATAAACGTATATTATAATTATGGATTAATGCGCTTTTGCGTATTATTCAAATTGCTGTCACTGGATAGGTAAATGTGAAAGGGTCGACTAGTTTTTTCTATCATCTTATAACGTATACGATGATCGCGCTGTCCGCGTAAACGCTGAAGAAAGCCGATAGAAAATTTTCGTTTCGTATATTAAAAACCAATAGACCAAACGTAAAGGGTGAAGAAATTCAAAATCATTGGAAAATATACGACAAAAAAATTTTAGTATTTCCGACCATTTAGGATTATTGGAAGAATTAAAAGCTCAATTGGCTCCATTTTTTTCGTATCCCCGTCAACGAAAGCATCGAATTATCTCCTCATTGAAACTGAAATATTAATCTGAGTGACGAGAGATGTACGTATTCCGATTATCATCGAAACGTAAATAAAACAATTCAACGACCCTGACGAATCAGAGATTCCCAAAAAAAATTGGAAAAAAGTCCCAATTGGGACTCGGGACTTGAGTGGACAAGTAAGACCCAAAATAAGTCCGTAATAGAACTTTTTTTCTGTGATGTCATGAGTCCCAAATCAGGAGTCAGAGTCCCAAACGGGCTCTTTTTTAGCGACTAACCTTTGACAAAATTCCCGTCTCGCACCGAGTGAGGGGAAAAAGTCCCATTTCGGACTCACAAAGGAGTCTTACTTGTCCACTAGAGTCCCAAATCCCGAGTCCCAATTGGGACTTTTTTCGGGACTTTTGCCAGAGACTTGCTGATCCGCCAGGGAAGTATCGAATGCTATAATCACATCGACCCAAAATAAGTCCCTAATAGGACTTTTTTTCTGTGATGTCATGAGTCCCAAATCAGGAGTCAGAGTCCCAAACGGGCTCTTTTTTAGCGACTAACCTTTGACAAAATTCCCGTCTCGCACCGAGTGAGGGGAAAAAGTCCCATTTCGGACTCACAAAGGAGTCTTACTTGTCCACTAGAGTCCCAAATCCCGAGTCCCAATTGGGACTTTTTTCGGGACTTTTGCCAGAGACTTGCTGATCCGCCAGGGAAGTATCGAATGCTATAATTACATCGACGCAAACGCATCGTCCTCATTTTGCCCTTATCCCGATTCCGCATACATTCAAAAGAAACACAAAAAGCCCTTTTTTGCTCTCATTCCGATTTCATCGCCGAGGGATCGATCAAAGGCGAAATAAATATGAGAAGGGTTAATATCGCGAAGTCTCATTTTCGATCAATTATTACACGACACACGTTTAAATTAGCACGTTAAACGGTGTATACGAAATATTAATTATAAATTCATCAAAGACCCATATTCGGATAAAATATGAATGCACTATTCGTTAATTATATGACTATATATATTAAGATATGTAATTGCGTGTCAACATGCACACGTGTATCTTTGTGCATACGTACATGCATACATATCCGTATACACAAACTCGTAGGTACATATATATATATATATATATATATATATATATATATATATATATATATATATATATATATATATATATATATATATATATATATATATATATATATATATACATATATATATATATGAAAATATATAGGCATGTATAGATGGATAACGTCGAGGTAGAGTCTCGGGTCGCAATCAATACCTCTGGCCCCCGCGGACCCCGTCACTCACCCGCGGCAACCTCTACCGGAGAACATTTTCTCTCTTTCTTCACTTCCTCTCGTGTTTATATCCCTTGAAATTCCCGCCCTCTTTCCCTCCTCTCATCACTCCCTAGTTTTATCCCTGCTGTACTATTTTTATTTTTATTCATTTTTTTTTCTCTCTTTTCAGACCTCGGTCGAAGTGGCACAAAACGCCGGCGTCACCCACGCGCCGGGACGTCGTCCACCCTTGCGCGCGCGGTCGTCGTTCGATCTCATCGTCGTCGTCGTCGTCGTCGTCGTCTCTCTAATATTCTCACCCTCTTCCCATACTCATTCCAGTTCGAGCAACATGCAGCGTGCCAAACAACACCAGCCGATGACTTTTTTACATGTGCTTTTATCCTATTCACCCACTTCGTCACCCTAATCTTCGGTCCGTTTATCTATCTTTAGGAACACCAAGTTTTTATCCAATATTTACTTGTTTTTTTTTTTCTTTCTCAAGTGCTCTTTCATCTGACGCAATTACGATTACTCGGCAAATGAGTCAATCGTCAAGAAGAAATCGATTTTTGAGCATTGTACTCGGTTACGATGACACTTTGGATCATTTTTTTTCTTCGTTTATCTTCAATTATTAGGGATTCTTCAGCTTTTTCTTTCGGTATTTTTCTTCGTCATTTTTTGTTCTGACGGGATATGAGAGGAGCGGTTTTCGTTATTTTATTTATAATTCAAGTCAGGGAAAAGTTGAATCCGGGATTTTTACAAATCGCTTCAACTTGTGACATCTGACAGTTTTTCATGTTTGTTCTCATCGATCGTTTAATTTTCACAATCCTGTACTCGAAATATTATTTTCTCCTCGTTTTCAACTCTTCGCTTAATCTCTCTTGATCTAGGTCGTTTAAATCGTCATTCCAGGAAAGGAGGAAGCTCTTTTCTCCTCGTCTTTCCTTTCCCTTCTAGTTTGGGTTATGAATGTCTGTTACAAGAAAGAGTGGGAGAGAGGGATGTAGACTTGGTGAGAAATCGACGCCGGGCAACCCCGCAAGTCCAGCGACATCGATGCAATGCGAGACGACCAGGACGAAGAGGGCGACGTTAATAACGACGGGGAGACACCCGCTAGGTCAGGGTTGGAATTGGAAAGGATAGGCAGTCACCGTGTATCACATGCTTCGATGAATCGTCTCTCTCTCTCTCTCTCTCTCTCTCTCCCGTCCTCTGGATGAAATGTGTATGAAAGAATTGATGGTAACTTTGACCAGCTGGTATTTTGAATGTGCTTAGGATTTTTGACATTGAAAGCTCATCGATGATAAGCTGTTGCTTTGCTCATTATTAATTCGCGAATATATCATCGTTAGATAAGACTGAATTCCATTTTTTAATTTTTTTTTATTCGAGAATTTGTTTCGAAAATTGTTTGCAGTATTCACAATTACTTGTGAACAAAAATGTTTAAAAAATAATCAAAAAATTTATTGAAATTTCGAAACTGTCGTTTTTTCGCTTTGCTATATCCTGCAGTATTAAAAAAAAAAAAAACAAAAATGAAATCCCATTGGCGTTCGCAATCAGCACCACCACGATTTACGAAAAAGTGTGTTGTACGAATACTTTAATTTGTTTGGTCCTACACCGTGTCATCGTGAAAAAAAAAAAAACAAAGAAATGATGCCTCCATCGAATGGAGGTCATTATTCCCCAAAAAAAATGTATACTCCTCAGAACTGTTAGACCGGGAAAGTTTCTGTTATTTGAATCGGTTGACCTAGTTTAAAAGCAGCAGGATATCCGATTCAATTCTATCGATGACATCTCGTAAATATTCAGACCTTAGTACGCACAAGCACATTCGTCTGACGTCTGTTCGAAATAACTATTAATCAATAATCTTTCGAACCCGCTTCGATACTTTATCTCAAACAAAAAATTTCTCGAGTTTTTTTCTAATTTTTTTTTTCGCACAAAGTTTTGTTAATGAATTTGATTGTTTAAATTTTGTTATTTTTTTTTTTTTTTTTTTTCATATCTGTTTTCGAAATACAAGAACTATTCGCACGTCTGTTTATACGCATGGATATTGAATCGAATAAAATGTAAAGAAAGAGTATAAGAAGGAGTATCGCCGGTACTGATAGAGAAGAGCGAGGGGTTGCAGAGCAGCCTATCGATTTTCGTCGAGTATTCGTCCGAGGCTAAAGGGTTGAAAATAATGTAATAAAGAAGATGGACGGTGTGTATGTGTGTGAGGAGGGAAGGAGAGGAAGGGGGAGGGGGGAGGGAGGGAGGGAAGAGGGAGCGTCGACGTGATTCGTGCGGAAAAATCGTCGAATCGATCGTTCCCGGACCTCTTTCCCTTGCCCTGTCTCCCTGACAGAAACGTACACAGGCATACAGACGCACGTATCCACACACGTACATATACACACACTCACTCTCTCTCTCTCTCTCTCTCGCTCTCTCTCGATTTTACTACGATAAAATGAGAATTTTTTTTTTTCATCCCTCCGTCAAACACTCAAATCTCACCGGGATATTTCCTCTTGTGTTCGGCATCGACCTCTCGGGCAAGAGCAAAATATTTTTCCTTTATATCCTTATCCATGTTTTTCCATAAAACTCCTAGCCTGTTTTAAATAATAAGAAAATAAATTGATGAATATTTCTAATAATCGGAAATAAATGTGGGAATGACAGTTATGTAAAATGTACAATTATAATTTCAAACAACGGCGTTCTTAAGAAAAAAAAAAAAAAAAAAAAAAAAAAAAAAAAAACAATTGTAAATAGCATCAATCGGGATAATTATTCGTGATTGTGGAAGAAAATTCCTCAATATAAAAATAAAAATAAGAGTATTTTACTGGCCTAACGCTTATGTCCTTGTTCGATTCTCGAGGATTTTCAACGGCTAATTTTTTTCGCCACTCGTTGGCGAAAAGCATAAAAGCGTTTGCGGGTCTTGGAATTTTATGTTTTCCTCCCGTTGTTGAATTGCCAGCCTCGAGTATACTGCTTTTTTCCCTGATCGAGGATGTTACATTGCCACCAGGTTGAAGCTGTACTTGAACAACGTTACCAACTATTCCAGCCCGATGCAACTTTGGCTCGATACAAACGGTCTTTTTTCTTGTTCCAGTCGATGACTTTCTCATCCCATTGTTTTCCGTCAAAATACCGATCAATTGATTTCGACTCGTTTGACGATTTACTCGACGTCCTATCGTCGATACCGAATCCCTTTGAGATTGGCGAAGCGCTACGATCGCCGAGATCGATGATTTATTCTCACTGCTCGGAGTCCTCGAACCCGAAGCTATTACGATTCCGCGCTCCGACGTTGTTGTTGTCGTTGTAGCTTGAACATTTTTTTATTCTATTCAATCGTCGTTATGAAATTACCGAAAAAATCTATTTCTACAAAGCTTTTCTAAGAATAAAATGTTCATTATTCTCTCTGTTCATAAATCGATCGAAATTTTTTTTTTTTTTTTTTTTTTTTTTTTTTTTTTATTTTTCGACTTTCAAAATTACAAATCTTCGTCGATGACAAGAAAAAAAAAAAAACAAACTTACCTTTGACATTGAGACTCGTGAGAAGATCATAATTCTCCATAACTTTCAACAGAATGCAATAGATTTTCTTTTTCCCCGGATTGAAAACAATTAACGTAAAAATGTATGGAAATAAAAAAAAATTATTTTTTTTTGTCTCTCTATTGTCGCAACGAAATAGCGGAAAGAGATCCAACAATAGTAACGCCAAAAAGTGAATATTAATAATTAAATAACGCGATACGAGATAATGCAACAGACGAGACGTATAATTATTATTTAAACGAAGTCGATGCGTTGTTGCGAGCTCGTAAAGTTTTCTCGTTGTTGAAAAACCGTTGTCAAGCTATACGTCGCTGTTTGACGCCCGTCGTTAATTTCTGTTTTTTTTTTTTTTTTTTTTTTTTTTTTCTTTTTTTTTCGTACTGTCTTTTTTCTTATACGACAAATTGCCGAATTTCTCTTCTTTTATTTAATCGAGTGGTCTGCTGCCTCGTCGTTGTTTCGGTTATCATCGATTATCGAACAAACGAGCGACGAAAATCCGTGACCGCGAGTGCCGCTCAATTCAAACACGTCATAATTAATTCCTCAACCCGTTGAATATTAGTAATTTGAAGAAAAAAAAAAAAAAAAAAAATCCATTTTCCATTTTTTCGTACATTTATTTTTATTTATTTTACGAATAAATATCTAAACGTGGATAAGAAAAAAATCGTAATGACGTGCGATTTGACCTGCGGATGCCCAAAACGCGGCTTGGATTATTACGGTATATTGGGAATAAACAAAAATAGTCGGGATCTGGAAATAAAAAAAGCGTGAGAATAATAAATTTATTGTTATTTATAACACAACATTTTGCTCATAGCTAATCTCGAGTATCAACAAAATAAACGAGTGAAAATACGTTAACGCGTTTACGCATCAGTCTTTTAACCTCGAAAAATTGATCAATTCCTCGCGGTGTTGAGTCGCGCACCTCCACAATTAAGAGCCATTCGATCGAAGCATAATCAACGAATCTCCCTCTTTGATCAGGGATGATTCACATTCGCTGGTCTTAAATTGAGTGGCTTTGACGTAATCCTCCCAAAATATTAGGCTCCTCCTCCCCCGTTGGTAAATGAACAAAAAATAATAAATACAAAGGTTTCAGAAGATACGCTTGAAAAAGATTCACTAAAAATTCTGTCACGTTATTTTTATTGAATAAAAATTTAATGACTTTTGTTTACAACATATTTCACGTGGTTTCAATTTAGGGATATTAAAAATGAACAACAATCTCTTCTCATCAAATGAAGCGTAACTCAAACAATTTTAATTCCAAGATGAAACGCGCGATATTAATATTGACGGATTAAAAAACGTTTTGATCAAGTTTCCGTCGTTTGGCTACTCGGCATAGTCCTGAGAGGTTGAACAAGGATGAAAGCTCCCAAGTCATTTTTTCTCTCGTCGCTGAGGCATACGATGTTCTATCGAATCCGTTAAGACGCACGGTTTACGATCAGTATGGCGAGGAAGGCTTAAAAAGTGGTGTACCAGGATCTCACCGTTATATTCAACCTTATGCTTATCATGGAGAGCCGATGCGTACGTACAGGTAAAACTCTGAGCGCTATCTCATTCAACTGCTGGTAAACCGATAGACTCGTTATTAGATTTTAATATTCTAACGAAGAGTTTCAATGAAACGTTGTCGAAATTTCTTTTGGCACTGATTTTTTGCTTGAAATATCAAAAAATTTTGATCTTTATTGAAAGCATTGTTTCTAATAGGGGTGAAAGATAAAATGAAAGATTTACAGAGCCATAGATTGAGGATGTTTTGAGATGACGCTAATCTCGCGAAAAATTCAGAATGAGAAAAAAATTGTTGATAATCGAAAAAAGTTTCGTTTTTCTCGATCAAAATAGTATATTCAGTTCGCGATACGGGCAACAAAATATTTCTGTGACAAGACAAAATCTCTATATATATATAAATCTGTTGGCTAAAAAATGTTTCGCCGCTTTTCAATCGGAAACGACTGAACCGATTACAATGAACCTTTCACGAGATTAAAGATCATGATTCAAACTGAGTTTGTGCTTTTGTAAAATTTCTTTAGCTCAATTTTTACAGAAATGCAAAAAAAAAAAAAAAAAGATTAACGATTTCGTTCAATCTCCGATTTTCAAAACTCATCGGTAGTTAAATACTATCGATAAACGAAAAAAACGATTTACCAATGTGAAGGAAATTCGGTATAGAAAATAAGTTACAGCATTTTTATTGAAATGATGAAAAATTAGGAAAATAAAAATCTCCTGTTTGATCACTTTATTCAGAAAAAAAAAATGAAGAATTACGCATGAAATTGAAAAGTAAACGCAAAAAGATGGCTCATGTTGCATCGTAATATTTTTTTTTTCGTCGATTCAAAAACAATTTTTATTCCTCATTCCTCGTATCATATAACTGATGAAAATCTGAACGGAATAATTCATGTATCTAAATATTCTATAATGTGTGGTTTTAAGTGAGTAAGAATCCCACACACCGGTGTAGTGTAGACGTTACGCTTTGCCTCATGTAAAACATTCCACAATCCGTTGAAAAAAGCTATTTGAAATTAGAAAAATTTATAGCTAGAATTGGCTAGATGCACCTGCTCTATGCAGCGGGCGAAGCCCGCACGCACAGCTAGTTATTTATAAATGCTGTAACGAGTCGTTAGCTGGAACCAATAAATCTTTGGAGAAACTTGACAAATTCATGACGATGCAACAAAAAATATCATCGAAATAAATATATTTGTTCATTCATCCGAACGATTAACGTTCAGTCAATGTGTTAATTCGGGTTAGAATAAATTTTTATTAAAGCAACTAAAAATCATGTGTAAACAAACAATAAATACCAGTTGTCATTTGGCTTTGGTGATTTGGTTGATTCATCAATAAAAAAAAAAATGCATGATTCAGCTCAATAAATTCAATCATTTGACATTCTACATGCACCAATTTATCAGTTATTGTTATTGTTATTTTTTTTTTTTTCATATAATTAATTCATAAATTCATATAATGTAATGAAAAACAATTCCGGTTCTTCTACCTTTAGTTTAGGGTTGTCGGAAAAAAAGTTTTGTCACTTATGTATAACGAAAATAATAAAGTAATGAATAAAATTGAATTATATTGACGATAGTTTTAAAATCTATCGTCAAATTCTTGATTCTTTCGATTCAGAGAATTTTTCGGAACGGAAAGTCCTTATGCCGATTTACTAAATATTTTGCAAACTCGCTCAGACTTTGAGGATTGTCCTGAAGGACGTGGTGTTAAGCGCAAGGAGGAAACACTTTTTCATCCATTACCGTTGTCTTTATTGGAGGTAAAATTTTTCAACGTATTTATATATAGTTTTGTTTTCATTTGTTAGAAATTCATGAATTCGAGGATTTTTATGCGGTGAAATGAAAAAGGATCGGAGATGGATTCGAAACGTGATTATATAATTTAGAATGGATAGTAACAGGTTTTTCACGGAGGCTACAAGAAAATGAAAATTGAGAGGCTCGTTTTCAAAACGGAGGATAAAGTCGAGACCGTTATGAGAGAAAAAATTCTTACTGTTCCTATCGAGCCTGGTATACCCACGGGAACTCAAATTATATTCCCCGAAGAGGGTGATCAAGGACCTAGCAAAATACCTGGTGAAATTTCTATTGAGCGAAAATTAATTTCTTATTTCTGCTTTACTCATTTATGATAATTTAACAAATGCTCTTCATAAACAAATCTATAAATAAATACATGTAACTGTTAGACCTTTCGGTCGAATTACTTCAGGGACCTTCTTAAAGCTTGAAAATTGTTGTTTACCATTGTTATTATGATTATTATTATTATTAAACAAAATCCTATAACGAGTCGTCGATGTTTCCCATTTTTCCAAAAAATCATGTGGTACATGTACATCATTTTTTTCACCTTTAACTTTTATTTTTTCAATAGAGTTTTTCATGGTAGTACACTGAGAGAAATAAATTCGTTGATTCATCAAATTTTCTGTTGGTTCAATAAATCGTAGCGAACAAAGTGAAATTCGGTAATTGAAACGAAAGTTTGGTTCATTCGAATACTTCATTTGTTGGCTCAAATAAATATTTCTCACCAAGACAATAAACATCTTGAATCAACAAAAGTTTTGTTGGATCAACAAATTTAATTCGTTCGCCACGATTTGTTGATCCAACAAATTTCTTTTCTCAGCGATAGAGTTTTAATAAAAATTCTCATTAAAAACTGGTTCGATACAACAAATCCAAAAAGATAATTAATCGGTATACAAAATGTAGCCGAGTGTGAAAGATTTCTCGTTTTGATAAAAATTATTACACTGTCATTTAATTGTTCAATGTCAAATTTAGCGTATCGAAAGGTGTGATAAATTTGAAAATTTGAAAGATTTCTCGTTAAAAATAGTTTATCGTTTTGAAAAATGCGTTCGAAGTTTCGATAAACGATATTTTTATTTCTTTATATTTTCACACAAATATGGTCTACTTAGTCATAGAAAATGAACACCATATTTTCCTAATAAGGTTCCTATATTTATTAATATCAATGATATTCATTTTCATTTCACTAAGGATTAAACAATTTTATTGATTCGTTTTGAATAAATATTTTATTTATCGTAGACGAAAGAATTGATATTTAGCATTGATTATTTCATTTTATGATTATCCTTTTCAAACTTTATATCAGAAAAAAAAAGACTTTTTCATGAAATTAGATAGGAGCATTCGATATAACACAAAATCATTGGAACCAATGTCATATTCTTTCTTAATATTATGAATTTTGAATTAATTACAGCTGATATTATATTCGTGACGGAAGATCGACCTCACGAGACATTCAAGAGGGAATGTGCTAATCTGTCTATGATAGTAAGGATATTTTTGCGAGAGGCTCTTGTTGGAACTGTCGTCGTTGTTAAAACTATAGATGAACGAATTCTTCGTGTACCCATTACGACTATTGTGACGTGAGTCCATTTTATTAAATGATATCATTATTATTGTGAGTATATTCAGGATTAAACTCTCAAGAACTCTTTAATTCTCGTTAGAACTTCGAGAATAATGACCGTTTATATTTCAATCTACTAGAATCATTCGATCGATTTAAGAAAGTTTTAATTTTTTAAAATTTCTATTTGTCTCAACTAAAAAGCTGTATTCGAATCAAATAAATAATGCTAAATGAAATGAACAGAAATTGTAAATTCGTTTTTTTTCTTTCATGAGAAAATATTTCAAAATTGAAAATCGTGTCAAAAGGCCTACCACTTGGCGTTCCACCCTACCCCTAGAAGGATTTAAAATTCTTATATTTAATGCAATAAAATAATGAATTTGTGCAACTGAACGATTTTTTTCAATGAACGAAATATTTCCTTCAACATATTCTACGAAGTCTTATTACAAAAGTTATTAAAAAGACTTGTCATATACAATTAAAAATAAAATTGAAACAGGCCTGAATATGAAAAATTAGTACCAGGCGAAGGACTTCCGTTGTCAAAAAATCCTGAACAACGGGGAGATCTTGTTATAAGATTCGACATCGAATTTCCGATTTACATGCCAATGAAAAGCAAGAATTATGTGAAAAAAGCTTTCAAAATTACCAACATTCGTAACGTGGACTCTGAATATCATACGAGTTTACGTATCGGTGAACAAGTTCAGGAAAACATTGACGACGATGTACCATTGAGGAGAGAGCACCATGAAGAAATGGCCGAATAAAAATTACGTCATAAAAAAATAATTTAATTCATAATTTTCAAATAAATTTATATATTTTTTGTCGAATAAATACGAATACATTATTCGAATCGAACTATCAAATATTTTTGCATTTCATATGAAAAGTTTATTTTTTCAATCCGGTCCTGAAACCTTCTTTTACAAATATTTTTCAAACAAAACGACATATATCAACACAATGGAGAGTGCCCGGAGTACAGAATGGATCGTTTTTTCCTTTTATTTGAGAAATGAAAGAAAAAAAAAAATAACGCTAGGAATTTCACACACACGTTATAATCGGTTGAGGAATGTCGGCTGATGATATACAGAATTTTGAAAACCCAAATTGGAAAATAATCGCGACTTATTTATCTTTTCATGATTTTTTTTCTTTTTTCTATCTTTTTTATTTATATACTTTGATTGTATCCGCATTTGAGAAATTTTATTTCGTCGTGGAAGGTGGAATTAGCGATGTTTCATCGGAAAAGTATTTTTTTTTACTTCAATCGTTGAAAACTTTACATGGACCCAGAGGTTTCAAAAACAGAGCGAAGCTCAAGCAATCTCCTTATATCGATTTTTTTTCTGTTAACCCGTTTCGGCCCAGAACGCCACTCGAAGTACACCGCTATTTAGTGGCTCATAACTACTGCTACTCTGGACTAAAAAAAAATTTAAAGCACATAATCTTTTAGTTTGAGATGTGCTCTTTCCGATGATACCCACGAAATTTCTCAAAAAAATTTTTAATTATGAGAAAATGCGGTTTGAAAAAAAAAAAAAGATTTTTTCACATTTTTTTTTTTTTTTTTTTTGAAATTGAGTTTTTAAGAGTTTTCCGGTTTGGGATGGACCTGGAACTGTCCTAAACGGTGGCATAAATGTTTGATTTTCAATGATCCAGGGTCAAAATTTTTTTTTTTTACATTAGTGTATTCGAAATGGCGACTGGAGTGAAAAATTTTCGTGAAAAAAGTCATGATTTTTTTTCTTCAAATGATGCACTTTTAGGAAAAAGTTGTCATGAATAAAAGGTTCTCAAAATCACTCGAAAAATGCACTAGAATTTTTTGCAAAATGTTTTGAGAGATTTTTTGATTTTGCAGATAGTCAATTGTTGCACAATCAAAAATTTTTTTTTGAAAATTTTGAAAAAATTTAGGTGCATTCTTTCATAGATTTTGAAAAATTTTTATACTTCCATATTTTTTCCAGAAGCGCATTGTTTGGGAGGAAAAAAATTTCAAATATCGATGTAGGATCGGATCGTGTAAAATATTTGGAATTTTTTCGTATTGACGCTTTCAGAGAACATCCGCAAAAAACGTTGAATTTTCGGTCTCCTACTTGCAAGATACTATCGATATTCGGAAAATGTTTTAAAATAATAATAAAAATATAAGCAGGTGATGTAATATCGAATAAAAATATTTTTGAAAAAACGATTTTTATGGCTCATTATCTCAATGCATGTATTTAAGGATTCAAATATTTTTCGAGTGCTGAGTGAGACAGAATATATATATATATATATATATATATATATATATATGCTTGAATAATAAATAATAAAATTTACATATAAATATTGTGCTTATTGTGAGTTGTATTTATAAAACAAGAATTCACAAGGACTTTTGCTCTGCCGCAGTAGTTTGATGTCAATCACCTTATTTTCATTTTTTTTTTGTTATATAAATTTTTTTTTATATTAATGACACTTGTATCGTTCGTATTTAGCCGGAAAATATTGGAATTCACTTATTTATGTAGGAAAGATCTGACGTCATCGCAAGATAATCTTTCTTCCGTCGTTCGTCGTTATCTGAAGAAACGGAAAGTGCTGGGCGGAACAATGCATACAGGTTCACGCACAATGTTAAAGTAATCCAATCCTCTCAGCTGGTCACATACTAATCACTTAATTCAAAACTTATTTCGATCCCAATTTTTGATACTTTTGTGAAAACGATAGTTTTTAATAAAAACAACATTTGTCCCAATCGAAGATCGGTTATAACGATTTGTATATTATTAAAAAACTGAAATAATAGTTATATATTTCAGTGACTGGCGTAGTACTCGACCGCGCCGATACGCGCGGGCTCTTCATCTCTACAGTGTCAAAACATAGTGTCCGATGGCCGAAGCCTTTCTACTCAATATTCCCTAAAAAATTAGGTCGACAATCGTATTTTTTTTTCTGAGACCATTGGATTGCTACATAAGCTCGAAGTACTTAAATCTGGGTTTTGTAAAATATCTCATGGATTTTCACTAAAGATATATATTATATTTTTATTGACCGAAATCGGATTTTTCTATAACACCCTGGGAATCCGTAACGGAAAACGCACCTACTTTTAATAATTTTTTTTCTCTTAATTGATCGATAATCGATTCTGAATTTTTGTGAGAACAATAATTGATCTATGACGTACGGCATTAAATTTTTCACGCCAATCTTATGACCTAAACATCACACGATAGTATTACCAAGAAAAAATATGGAAAAGGCACAGTTGAAAATCATTAAAATAAATATGAATAAGAATAAATACGACGAATAATATTTTGTTTTAACGTCCACATAAAATTTATCCATTTCAGTTCTAGATGATGCTGTGAAACAGATAAAGCTAATAATATTTAACATTTTTTCTATTCGGCTGTGGATGCACCTTCAAAACTTATTTCGTATTATATGATGTTCTCAGTCTCACTCGTACGGAAGATGAGCGCTCTTGTGCGAATGCGCAAGCAGCGCCCTCTTTCGTATTTTTATCTCGAGTCACAGAATTTCATCTACGAGAAATCATATGACTCCGCTGCACGTGACTTTATTTACAGTTGGCTCACGAGCCTCTCGCCAATATGTATGGTGCAGCAGCAGCAGTCACTCGTGTGATGATAGGCCGTAAATTCTTACCAGTGTATAACAACGAGACGGGATATGCGAGATTCATAGTTGAATATCGGCGTCATTGTTTTTTTCATTCTATTTTTTAAATTTGTATTCAGTATTTCAACTTGTGCTGAAGCTTATGATGCCTTTGTTGAATAAATTATTATCAACGAGAAATAGTTCACAGCGCAGACAATCGGACTGTCGTTTACTGGTCAATTTCGGTATTGGGGCCAACGACAGGTGAGAGAATATTCACCAAGTGTCACGAGTGAGGGACAACGACTGAAGCACAGAAAAAAAAAAAAAAAAAAAATACGTCAAACATGTGAAAATAGAACCAATGAAATATTGCAAAGCAATAATGAAAATATTGTGTTTCTTTTTGTCTCGTGTGTTATATATTCGATCCTGCTTTCTATTCCAAATGTTTCGTATTTCATTTGAATACACTGTTTTTAGTTTCAATTCATTTTCGTATTTTTTTTTGGATTGTGTTTGTTAGGAAAACATTCATGTTATTTTGTCTCGTGACTGTTCGCGAAATGTATAAGACGGAGAGAGAGAGAGAGAGAGAGAGCGAGAGCACGAAACTCTCAATAGACTTCACGTCGTATAAGCGTTTCGGTTATAAAAGTATAAGAAAAACAAAAAAGCGGAACGGCCGTGAACTTTTACAACTGCATGGTATAGTTCCCCACTATACGTCTATCGGTGGTGAACAATGTTTATTTTCATTGTTTTGTCATTATTCACCATTTATAATTAATATTATGAATTTTTATCACATTTTTCAACTTGAGAAAAAATAGTTCGTGATTTTGACATATCGAGATTCATCCGTCATGTGATCGTCATCTCCAATTACCAAATGGAGGGATTATTCCATTGAGTTTTTCCATTTATACATTCCATTCATATGGAATTAATGATTGATGATAAATGTTTTTGTTTTTGTTTTTTTTTCTATTCATCCCTGGAGTATTCATGGTATAGCAGTTTGCACTGTTGAAGCGCGACGATAAATGATTTTTTCTATTAACTTATTGTTTTTAATTTTCTAAACTGTCCAAGTTTATCACACAAGTTTTAGGTGACAAAAAGTGGCCTGAAAAATATAATCTATCCAATGCCAGAAAATTATATTGATATTGTTATTTTTTTTTCTACAATTTACAGAAGCGGAGTATATTTTGGTGCGGATCAAGTGAGAATTCTTTTGTTTCGTGAGTGCGAGCGGCGTGGCAGAAAACTTCTTTTCGATTCTGTAACGGCAAAAAAAGTGAGCAACGAGTCAGGCGATGTGCGCTCTGAAAATCATCAACCGACTCAACAAAATGGCAAACCATCCAATTGTACGTGTCCAAGAAACAGTAGCGGTCTTGTCGCAGAGGTAAAGACATGAAAATATGTGTATAATTCATGAATTATAAAAAATGTATATTATCGAATGAAACAAATTAAATAGAAAATGGAATTCGATCGAACTCTCAATCACGGTATGGGAATGTTTGTTCCGCAGCATGAGAAAGTTGCCTGCGACGACGTCAGTCTTCTTAGCGAGATGATTTTTGGTACGGTTGCAATGACGTACAGAGGAGCGCTGTTCAAAGTCCATGCTCTGAATGCCCCAAGATGTATAATGTGCACCAAAGTTTTTCCTGCCCCTGATCACAGCAATCGCAGACTGAGGTAATTGAAAACTTTGCGATGATAATCGTAAATGAATCGCAAAAACGAGAGAAAAAAAAAAAAAAGAAATAAGCTATCGTCGAAATTTCAGCAAAAGACAATCCGATGAGACTCTGAGACACTCGACGACCGTCGACTCTAACTCGAGTAGCGGTAGTGCGAGAAATACGAGTGAGTTTGACATTCAACTGCTAGAATACTGTTTTTTTTTTAAATATTTTCGATTGAATAAATTTACAGGAGAAGATGAATAATTAAACGATCCACTTGTAAATTTATTTTCTTCTCATTTACGGAGTTCGCATTGTTAAAAAATACTCATTTTATGTCAGTGCCTCATTTGAATTCGGGAAATTTTTCTGCCAACTCTCTCAGCCCGGATTTACGAAAAAATTCCACGTGTTCGAGTACGAGCAGCGGTTGGGATATCGATATCCCATTATTGGGCAGTAAGTTTTGACCCTACTTAATTCATTTTGATAAAAATTTATAATAATACATTTGAAAACATAAAAATGAATGAATTACTGTTGATATCAGGTACGCAATCGTTGGAGAGTAGTGGTTCCTCTGGATTCGGTAGTTCGACGAGTTTACGCAGAAGATGGTTGAGAGCAGTCTCAACGACTCTGAGCCACGCAGAATTGGAAGAGAAATTTGGTATTCAAGCCTACTGTGAAAATATGGGCAACGAGAATCGAGATAATTGTTATCGTCGCCATAAAACTCGGTTGGGACTCGCAGTTTTAATACAGCTTACACCTGGCTATGAGCGGTACTATTAGAACCCTCTCACAATCAAACTTTCGTATATATTGGAGCATTAAAAAAAAAAAAGCATGAAGAAGTCAAAAATATAAATTTTATGAAAAATGCGTGCAAGTTTAATCGAACGAATTGAAAATAATGATCGAATATTTTAATTGCAGGAAAATGGAAACGCGTTTGTTGGAACACGTTGGTCAATTGGAAACAATGCTAAATCGTTTGTGTTATGCTTGCATAGAAACATGTAGATGTCATAATAAAAGTAATGGCGAATGTAAAGGATTGACCTCTCGTATGCATCAAGCTTCGAACAGATGTATCGCCTGGCTTTTACGCTTACTCTCCAACATTAATGCCGATAGAATACCGTCTTTGTGGCATGAGGTTATAACGAGTACGACGACACCTCTTGTGCACAGAACTCATACGCTCCATCGTAATCTTCGACAAATTTGTCATTTGATCAATGGTGTTGACACGAAATCAACCAATTTGTAAGTTGGAGGAATTTATATTTCGGCCATTTAAATTTCTTTTCAACTTGACGTATCATGTAGAAGCGTTTTATTATTTTTATTTTTATTCCTCGATAAATTTGTTCTTTTCTATTGTCCTTACGACGATCGAGTATAATATAAAATATACGTGTGTTCAACGGTTAACCTACATGGGGATCAATTGACTCAGACAAAAATCAACTCGACAGGCAAAAAGCGAATTTTCAAACATCTTTCAATGCAAAACTAATAGTTTTTTTGCATTGATCCTCGGACCATCCGATTGACGTGATTAGTACTGTTGTTTAAGGAAAAAATACTCAAAAATATTGATTTTACACAATTGTACAATAATAAAAAGGTAAATCGTTCGCGATTACAAATCAAGAAATACATATTGTATTCAGGGGTTGTTAAACATTAATTTCTATTAGTGTATAAGTTTTTTTTACAAAAGTACGTTCATAAATATTGATATTCTTTCAGCTTCCTGAGCACTGTTTTGACTGCTGTATTGACGCATCATCTGGGCTGGGTACAAACTGTAATGTCACCGAAACACAAAAAATTGGTAAATTTTTTTAATCATCACAAATATGAATAAAGGATAGTTTCAACGAAATGCTTATCTAATAATTTGAGCAAGTCAACTAGTAATGTGGAGCTAATGGGAAATACCTTTGACGAAATTTATATCCTTCTTCATACCACTATTCTGTGCCTCTAGATTATCGTGTTTCAATTACCGAAAACTTATTACAATTATCTATTTAAAATCATTCTCAATAATTTGAAGAAAAAAAAACGCTCATATGAATGGAAGAATCGGCGGTTTGCACAGAGCTTTTTGTTATCAACTTTTTCGACCCTTCCGTTTTAGATTTTTTTTGAATTTGCATCAGATTGAGAATCACATTTTCATAAATTTACTTGGAAAAAATAAACGTTAGGATTGTTTTTCGACTCATCAATGTATATAATTATCACTGGAAGAGGAATCGTGCGAGACATTCAGGCACATGATTAACGGCCCAATGGGAAATGATAAAATATATCAGTAATCGATGTAATTATTATTATTATCATTTGAGAAAATGATAGTCCCTTGATGCGAGCTAAATTTATGAAATTCCAGATGGAGGATTTGGGAAAAAGATATCCGTGCAATCCTCTGTGGGCTCAATTAGGTGATTTGTACGGTGCGCTTGGAAATCCATCGAAGCTGGTGCATACAGTAATAATGGGTGATTCGGAAAAGACAGAACTGATAAACGGAGTATTGTCGTGTCTGTCGTACTTCATAAGAAGTGCAGTAGTGAAGAAACGTCGCGAGTATCGTTGTTCATCTGAGCAAGACGTAAAAGAAGCGATAGCTGTGTTGGAGCGTGAAAAACGGACGAACGAGCGTTACGTTAAGTCGTCTAAATCAACGAACAATTTGAGAGTATCAACGGAGGAAGGGTCATCGGTATCGCGAAGCGTGGAATTGAGGCCAGAAATTCGGTGCAAATCATCGATGGGAACGATTTCGACGAAGAGCATTTATGCGGATTTACCGAGTCCGAATGAAATGAGCAAAGCGAGAAAAACAAGCACGATCGACTCGAGCATACCTCGACTGAAGCGTACGTCCAGTGCGCAAAAAAATCTTAACGCGCAGAGCCGATTAAAGTGCCCGGTTAAGGTGGAAACATTGGATGACGATGATCCGAGTATCGAGGTGCCTTTGTTGTCACCGGGTATGACGGAAAAAAATTATCCAACGAGCACAGTAAAAATAATTGTAAGTGAAACAACTACGGGGAATCCTACGAACGACGTAGGAGGAACAAAAAAGCGCATACCGCGTGTCGCGCCAAGATATAATTTGCAGAATAAAGTTGATATCGAAGAGCCGGAACTCGACGAATTGACGATGTCAACGAAATTGGCAATGTCGTTGCAACGACGAAACGACAGTGGTTTTGATTCACAAAAATTTTATCCGGAATATTGTCCTCTCGAGACTGAAGCGTTTTACGCGCGTCTGGACGTCTCTAAAGACGAACAACAGTCACAAGTGTTTTTCACTCTTGGCGAAGAGGATAAAATTTTCGACGAGAAAACACGTAACCAGCAACAGATCGATAACACTTGTCAATGTTCTTTTGCATTTACGAGAGTACCGAGTACATCCGCCGAATTGCCCGAAGGCGTATTGAGAAAAATAATTCAGAGAAACTTTCCTGAATCATCAAAAAGTATACAACGGCCCTCGTTGTCGTCTTTTAGAAATGAAAAGCTCGGTGTTTCGTGCCCAAAATGTAATGGCGCTGGTTTATCAATCTCACAAACTTTCGAAGGTAGCAAATTACTTTTGGAAACCCCGACCAATGCTACCGAAGTTCTTCGCACTTGCGGCAATTCCGTCGGCAATCGAGCTACAAGATTATTTCGTTCCAACAGTCTCGAGGCTCTCATGGAAGCTAATGGTGTCGTCGAACTACCAATGCCGAGGTTTGCTATCCAAAATAATAATGAAATATTCTAATTGCATGATTCTCAAAGGGTTATGAACACCCAGTTATCTTGAAAAGTAAAAAAAAAAAAAAAAAAAAAAAAACGGATTGTCGAAAACAATAATTCGACCCTCTGTTACAGTAATTGAATAAAGTTTTTACGTATTAAAAAATAATTTTTCATTCAACAGATCAAAGAAATCGGCATCGAGTACAAACGAGCCCGGCGAAGTAACGGGTTTCGCGAAGACCCTTTTACCGAGAAGAGTCACGAGCAATATCAACGAAAGTTTAGACTCAACGATATACGATTCGGGCTATACTTCCGGTCTAGTCATACAGGGTTTAACAAAAAGGAAGAGAAGGAAGGATAAAAGTTCGGATGAAAACAACGAGGATAAGGATGTCGAAAGCGAGTGGTTGTCACAATTACGCGAAGAAGTTAATATAAATGCTAAATTTCCTGTCATCGATCAACCGGTCTCCGAAGCATTGTGCATTCTCGCCGATATGGACACTTGGCAAGTTGGCGTATTGTCCAACACATCGACGGTTCAAAACTCTTTAGTACCGGTTGGAATGTCACGTCTTGTTGCAACGATGCTCGAGTCATTTGCCTATTTGTGGACCAAGTATCGATCACCGACTCATGTAAATATTCTATTTTTTTTCTCTCGTTATAACGAATAATCGGTTTCATTTCATTCTTCGATAATTAACATCGATGTTTTAAATACACGGAATTGATTATTTTAATTATCCTAGAATTTTGCTTGTTGAGATAAAAAATTGTTGAGAATTTTTTGTTCTGCTACTGCGCACAAGCATCAGCATTATTTTTTCATCGTCAAAACATATTATACGTTAATAAATTGAAATTTGTTTTTTATTTGAATTTTTTTTCAATCCAGTGTATCGGAATATTCGAGTGCAAATTACGAGAAATGTGGCTAAGGAGCGAAGCACTTGCGGAGATGTTAATGGCTGTGGACGTGTGTGACGTAACGATAGGAAGTTTGACTAAAGCACTGGATCTCGATGCTGCGGACATACCATTGTTACTCGCCGTTGCAACAACTCACTCCCCCCAAATAGCGCAAAGATTTGGATTGAGTCTTGCTTGAATCAAGTTCAAAACAAATACCGTGTTGGTAGTCATTTTCTAAGTGAATTTGGAATTGTTCAATTGTTGAATGAGTACATGTTACGATGAAAATCCGAAAATCGTAATGATCCAATTTTATGCGTGAAAACTAGTTTTATTGGTTGTAAGCAGTATTCACTGAAACGAGACATTTCAATAACTGCAGCATAGCTCAACATTGTAATAATACATATGAAAGTAAATTAATAGAAAATAAAAAAAATGTCAAAAGTTTCGGAAAGTCTGTTGAACCTTGAAGTATTTATTCGAGCTTTATCGTCTATGTACAACGAATAACAGAGAAAATATTTTGTTGACTATGTACAAATCGAAGTCCGTTGATATCTAAAATTACACGTTATTTAACGTCAGTTTTACCCACTTTTTTCTTTTTTTGTACGTTCAGGCGTTAATTCGACGCTATTCCAATGCGAGAGCTGAAACTCTCCAAAGAATGTCATGAACACTCTTTTATATATAAATTTAGTTGTCTCGAATCGCTACCGCGACTCTAGATACACCAAATTACAAGGACAAAGAGAAAAAATAAACTTTTCAATTGAAGAAAAGGATGCTCTTTGGCCCTACGATATTTGTATTTAAAGTAAACAACTAGTTTTCACTGATAGAATTGATCAACAACGTTATTTGGGATTTGAAACGTAACAACGAAAGATTTTCAATGTGATTTAATACTGTCGGGAGTGTTACGAAGTTTATTTGAACAGAAATCGTGAGCGATAGTGTGATAAATGAATTGAATCGTCGTTTAATAGCGATTTAAAAAAAATATATATTTTGATTATTGAATTTTTTTCTCTCAATCGCGAAATAAAAGTATACTTAGTGATGTCTTGATAGTCTTCGCGTATTGCCGATAAACCGGTAATTAAATAAGGTCGATTAGAAGTCTGCATAGTATTTAAAAACTCAATTTTTGCTTTTAATCCTTCACGCACAAGCCAAAACAACTTTGCAATGCGTATCGATCGAGAAAAAAACAAAATGTGTGCTTAGCATGGGATATGAATATTGGTAATTTCATAAAATTACGTTCGTTTATTTTTCTCTGTATATATGTACGAGGCGCATGTATTTTTTTTTCTTTTTCTTCATATGACCGTTAGTTTGCGGAAATGCGAAAAATCAATGAGTGGTTAGATGAAAAATCGTCTCAAAAATGCCAGATAATAAATATTCGAATTTTGAATTATTTGAAGTTTTTTTGACGAAATTTAACAAACTAAAGCTGGCATAAGCTCGATATCGAATGATAATGGCAATTGATCGAAAACATGCTTAGGATGAGAGTCGAAAAAGAGATAATACGAATTTCGATAACCCCAAAAGGCGCATAAATTCGGGTATCTAATTTCGTTACCAAATACTCGTAGTAAGGAGAAGACGTCTGTGTTCGCTTAGGATATTAAGTTCGAAATAAATTTTCAACATCGAGATATTTGCTTTTTTTTTTTTACATGAAAATGCGAATGAGTTCATAAAATAATCGAGCAAAAGAATTAATAAAGAACATTAGGTTTTGTAATTATTTTCGTTTTGTTTTTATATTCCCTACCTGAACGGGTGGTTTACTTCATATTCATTTGTTTTTTTTTTCTTATTCATATCTTGATTCAATTTTTTTTTTAAATACTTTTCCGTTTTCCATATGCCGGTTCACGTCAAAAAATTTGGAGGTGTTGTCTAAATTTTATCGTAGTTTATTTTAATTTTTTTTCTAGTAAGAAAAAGTTCTTATCGTGAAAATCATGCAGATTTGTGTGCCTCCGCCGTGAGTTACGACACGTTTCTTTCTCTAAATCTTTTTCGGAGAAATCGGATGAAAATTTTTATTTTTTTTATTTCGCAGCTTCGTCGAAACGGTCTATATGAACCGTTTTGATTTTTACTATTCTTTAATGGAATATTGGATAACATTTTTTTAGTTTTATCTGATTATTGTTTTCTCATTATCATCGTTTATTCATAATTCGTAATTTATTTATCAGCCGGGTTCCCCGAGCCATCGAACGCGAATCGATAATCGAAGCAAAAAATAAAATTCGAGTAAGTTACACTGATAACATATTTTTTGAAACGACTCTCATTTTTTCATTCTCAATGATTCTCATTAATAAATTATTTTTCAATGCTCCATTCCTTTCGTAACTTACACTCGTCTCGTACGATTTTTTCATCGATAAAGTTGGGTCATGACGAGTGTTGCAATTGCTGTTGCTGTTGTTCACCTCAACCCAAGTGTTTGGTACGTTTTAAAGAACAATCGTTCGGTCCTCTCCTACGTGTTAAACATTATCAAGTATTACAAAAGTACATACACGAGTTACGATATTCACGCCTCTTTATTTTTGTTTCAGAAATATGTTCAGCCCGAAGTGACTAAACCTTTTAAGCCGATGCGCGTAAGTCTGGATTATTGATGTTGCATTGCATCCTTGACACGGAACGAAGAATATACATATATATACATATATATTTTTTTTTTTCAATTTTTTCATTTCATGCGATACACATTAACTGACTAACGTTCGAAAAATATCATTTTGACCAGTTTTTGGGCGAAACAAAAAAATTTTTAACTATTGAATTCCGGTTTATCATACTCAAAGGATAAGCAACTCTTTGCAAACCCTTGATCTCTCTCTCTCTCTCCTTCTCTCTTAAGGAGGGTGGCTACATACGACAATCGGATAAGAATTTAATAAAATTTAGTGATAACATTCTTTAGCATCAAATGCAATGAAACAAATTTTTTTCAAATTTTTCGTCTATATAGTTGTCGAATAATTGGAGTTTACAATATGCAAAATATATACCTATATATATCAGAATCTTATGCTTACGGATGTAAACTCTAGTGTTGAATTACTCGAAAACTATGTAGAAGAAGAATCTTAAAAAAATTGTATATTTATATTTAATCGAAAAGAATATGCTCACCAAATTTCATGAAATTCTAATCATTTCGAATTTTCCTATGTTTTTAACATGGCAACATTGTTGTGTGTAGCCAACCTCATTAATCACTTTGTGAAGCTTCACCGAGTAAGAATACTCGGTGAAACTATTGCTAAAACAAAAATTATTGTTGATGAATCTTCTGCATTTAATGAAATATTGTTTTTGCAGTTCTATTCTAAACAAGAATGTCCGATGGATGATCAAACGATATATAAACTTTCATTTTGGGATGGCCCTGTGACGGTTAGAAGTGAGCAAGCGACTCGACCACCGGATTCTCTAACCGTAGGGGAAGGACCCATATCTGAAGAAACTGTCCACAAAGTGCGAGGGGTTTTTTTTTTCTCGAAAATTGACTAATTCAACATAATTTTGAAGTATTAAGTTTTCAACGTAGTTATTTTAGAAATTTCATTACTCTGAAATCTCTTTGTGGTCGCGAAAGGATAGAAAATCATTCAAATAATCGATTTTTGCCTTTGAAGGAGAATTTTTCTCGTGTATTTTAGAAGATCTTTAGAGTCGTTCCATTTTATTTGATTACTATGATCTTGCGTAGATGAGTTTGAAAAATATCGTTTGAATTTCAATCTTTTCCTTTACTATTATTATTATTATTCAAGGTGGAGTCTCACCGAATCTTTTTTCTATAGATTTTTTTGTTTTAATTTCAAAAAATTATTCAAAACGCTATTATGCAATAACGTGCCAAATTTGACAAGCATCAACCGTCGCATTTTTCGAGATATTGAAAATAAATAATTATCCAGTTTCACGTGTGTTCTTACGAGAAATGCATACGACGTTTTTCAAAAAATCACAACAATTTTGACTGCTTTTGAAAGCTTTAGCAATAATAAGATCAAATCCAAGATTTTTACTTCGAAATTTGTAAACAATTTAAACAAATATTTTATCCATCTATTAACAAAATTTCGGCTATATCGATCGTCTGGATTTGCCGTTATAAAATTGCATATTCGTTCATTGTGAGCCAGTGAAACGCGTTGTTTCATGGAGACAACCAGAAGTGGCGCGAGCACGGTTTTTATCTCCAAAAACCCAAGCTCAACCTTTGAAAAAAATGATTCTGATATATTGGAGATTAGTAATATTGTAAAAAATCGAAAAATCATACCTCACCGTATTGGAAAAAAGTTTGAACTTTTGGTCTACAACCAAACAGCACCGACAGATTTGCCATGCATATTGGAATCAAAACGAATGAAAAATCTGAATATTCGACACAAATCAGAATGGCTTCGAGCTTTTATTATTCAAGCTCTTTTCTTTGACCCCGCGAGGTAACCGTCGTACTTCCTTAATCGATAAATGATTTTTCAAAGTTCTCGGAACTATACGATGCGTCTTAATGACGTTTAAGGAGGGTGGCTACATACGACAATATGATAAGAATTTAATAAAATTTAGTGATAACATTCTTTAGCATCAAATGCAATGACACAAATTTTTTTCAAATTTTTCGTCTACATAGTTTTCGAATAATTGGAGTTTACAATATGCAAAAGATCTACCTATATATATCAGAATCATATGCTTACGGATGTAAACTCTAGTGTTAAATTACTCGAAAACTATGTAGAAGAAAAATCTTAAAAAATTTCTATATTCATATTTAATCCAAAAGAATATGCTCACCAAATTTCATTAAATTCTAATCATTTAGAATTTTCCTATGCTTCTAACATGGCAACATTGTTGTGTGTAGCCAACCCCCTTAACAGTAATTTTCAAATTGCTCTCGAAGCAAAAAAAAAAAAAAAAAAAAATTCAAATACTTTCGAAGAATCTTCACGATCGCGTTTCTTAAAGATCATCATTATTATTCGATAGATGAGCTATTTAGGAAATTGGTGCGTGCAACCAGAGCCACCCTGTACACCGTGTACAAGATCATGGGTTGCAAGAGGTCCGGTCCAGGATGTAACGACTCATAAGCATGATTACACGTGGAAAATGGTCGAGAGAGAAGCACCATATTCGGAGCAGCAAGGGAATAGTTTACATATTCCTTGTGCCGCGATGTCCGGTCAGTTTTTTTTTTTATTTATTTTTTATTTATTTACAATATTAAAAAAAAATATTTTCATTTCTTCGACACCGAGGTACGGTGTGTACGGTCTTTCGAAAGAATAAATTTTACCTGTATGGACCGTTGCATGTCGAACGAGATTGCCCATAAATATTAATTCGATTAATAATAATTCACAGACGACACGACCTACAGATTGAGTTATTACAACTCGACATGTCGCATACCCGTAAAACCTTTCAAGCCGTTTAGACGTTACGAGAAATCTGATGTTCCTATGGATGGATGCACGACTTACAGACTCAGTTATTGGCCCAATGAGGCAACAATCAAGGCAAGAAATACAGAGATTTTTTTCTACTTGTTATTTGAAATATAGATCTCGATGTCACATAAAAAATAGAAAACAAAATCATCGTAGGGCAGTTTCGTCATTTTTCACTACTAAAATGCACTCGTTACTCATTATTTTTGCATAATTTGAAAATTAAACGAGAGAGACAGACTCCAAGTTTCGCGTACTGTTTTCTTTTTCTTTTTCAATTCATTTGCAAGCTTCATTCGTCAATTGTCAGCAGAAAAATTTGCGAAAACATCGTGCAATGGTTGAAAATATTTGATTGTTTTTATCCAACAGGAGCCACAACCATGGAATTCAAGATTATCTTATGTGCCACCGACTACTCCGATGGACGGCTGCACCACTTACAAACTGAGCTACTGGCCCCACAGAGAACCACGAAGAACACCGTTCAGTGCCCAACAAGAATCTAACAATGTTCTCAATGTTGGTTGTTGTTTCGACGACAATACAACGTACAATTTGAGTTATTTTGGATGTGGCGGTGAAAGGCCACTTCCGGCTAAACCATTGCCGAACGCTGACCTTTTCTCCAAATGTCCACTGTCACACGATACGGTTAATCGGGTAATTAAAAGACACTTTGTTTTTCCAACGAATATTTTTTATTCATAATTTCAATTTAACGAAATCGATTAATCAAAATATTATTTCAGTTGAGTTATTTGGGAAATTGGTGTGTCAAGCCCGATCCTCCGTGTATACCATGCACAAAAAATCTCATGGCAAGAGGACCGATGCAAGACGTTACGACTCAAAAACACGATTATACGTGGAAAAGTACAGCATTCGAACGAGCGGAGGGTTATCATCCGGAGGACAGTCTCGTATTGTCGCCACTTCCTCTCGACTGTGAGTACTACATGCGAATGAATGTTGATCAATATTTGAATCATTTTTGTTTAATCAATTATCCGACGGTTTCGATTGTGTTTAGGTTTATTTTATTACTAGCTGTGCGTGCGTGCTAGGCGCATCTAGCCAATTGTAGCTATAAATTTTTCTAATTTCAAATAGCTTTTTTTAACGGATTGTGGAATGTTTTACATGAGGCAAAGCGTAACGTCTACACTACACCGGTGTGTGGGATTCTTACTCACTTAAAACCATACATTATAGAATATTTAGATACATGAATTATTCCGTTCAGATTTTCATCAGTTATATGATACGAGGAATGAGGAATAAAAATTGTTTTTGAATCGACGAAAAAAAAAATATTACGATGCAACATGAGCCATCTTTTTGCGTTTACTTTTCAATTTCATGCGTAATTCTTCATTTTTTTTTCTGAATAAAGTGATCAAACAGGAGATATTTATTTTCCTAATTTTTCATCATTTCAATAAAAATGCTGTAACTTATTTTCTATACCGAATTGAGCATTCAGCCACCGCTCATTTTGTTCGTTTTCCAATGTCCTCCAAATTGGTAAATCGATTTTTTCGTTCATCGATAGTATTCAACTACCGATCTGTAAAAATAATGACAACGAAATTGTGCAAAACCACAAACTCTGTTTGAATCGTGATCTTTAATCTCGTGAGAGATTCATCGAAATCGGTTCAGTGGTTTTCGATTGAAAAGCGGCCAAACATTTTTTAGCCAACAGATTTATATATATAGAGATAGAGATTAAAAAATAACGTTAGGCGAAAAGGTGATCTTTCATGATATCAAATTAAGAAGGAACCTTCGTATTCGTTTTTTTAAAGAATATTTCGTTTTTGTGATTTTTTTTCTGACACGAACATAACAGCCTGATATTCGTGCATGAAATATCGGTGAAAACGCTAACGTGCCATTTACGCCTTGCCACGTATAATTTCATTGCTTCATCCTGCATCGTTCGTTACGTTTTTTCTTTTGTTTTTATAATTTTGTAGTTATTTTTGTAGTGCATCAGTGAACCTGGACATAAATTACTTTCACAGGCTGCACAACTCACAGGCTATCGTACTTTCCTAATAACATAAAAGGATTGACCAGAGAGAAGCCTTTTAAACCTGCAAGAAAATACTGCCCTATCGATGTACCCATGGACAGTGAGACCACCATGAGACTGAGCTATCAACCTGTCGAAATTCCTGTGCCACAAGAAAAACCCTGGATCACAACGGCCAGCTATCATCCACCTGTCATTCCCGTCGACGATCATACAACCTATAATTTGAGGTACTTATATCCCTCCCTTTCTCTCTGTCCTTGCCACTCCCTCCACCTTTACTGTTTCGATTAGTTCAGTTATTCTAATCGCATTTCTTTTATTTTTGCTTTGCTCGAAATTAGTTTACCAATTTCTAAAAAATCATTCAACGACTGAGAAGTTTCTTCTGTTTACTTTTATGTTTTTTGTATTTTTATAATTTTTTATAAATGCCTCGATAACGTTTTGTTTCCAAACCCGGAGCTGCAGGGTTGTACAACAAAAATTTGAAACATTACAATTCGCTTTTTTGCGATTCTAACGAAATTCTGCAGCTTTTGGCTTTGGTTAGCAATTTGTCGCAATTGCTGCAATCAAATATCAACTTCTAAAGCCAATCTCCGGTTCTTTCGTACTACTTTTTTCTTTCAACTTCTTAAATTTCGTCGCGCTTCTATATTTTTACAACAGGAAATTTCTCAATTATCCAAAAATTCTATTTCTCCGCAGTTACATACCACCTGGCACTTTGGTTCCTTTGGATGAACCCTGCACACCTCCACCGGATCAATGTGCAGGTAAAGTATATTACTAAAAGTTTATCCAAATTAAAAAAAAAAAAAAAAACGTTCGTTCGAATTCTCCAATTTTTCAGGAAGTTTCATTCGTTTCTCATGATTCCCGTATTCGTTTGAACAACAAGAAAATTTACAGTAAAATTTTGCAGACAAAAATGAGAACAATGTGTTTTTGATTGAAATTCAGTCTTTTTAGCGGTTGAACATGCAGAGTCAATCTTTTGTCTAGATCGAACGCATTTTCATTTTTTTTTTTATAATCGCCTAACATAAATAGCGATTAAAATTTTTGACGATACCTGTTTAGCATTTTTTTTAAATAGTTTTTTGTCTGTCTGAATAGTTTTAAAAAAATTCTTTTCATCGTACAAATATTGCAGTTCCTCCATCCCCTCATCCATGTCCGGCATCCATAAAACTACCCTGCGACAGTGAGTATAAAGCCAATGCACTCTTTCGAATATAGAATAGAAAAAAAAACGTGTCTCAGAACAAAAACTGCGATGTTTTCTGATATTTCAGCGAACGCTTTTTCGTAATTTCTTGCTGAAACACCGAAGTGGGATTCCCTCTTTTTCAATATTCGCAGCGATGTATATATTTTTATTTTTAATAACGATATTATCGGTTTTGTGTAATCCTGTACTGTTCTATTTAATAAATCAAATATTTTACTTCGAAGCGTTGCATTTTCGATGAAATTCATCAACTATTAAACCGATCTCGTGGCCGATCGATAAAACTCTGTCCAATCCGTTTTGAAGAAGATTTCAACATCCGAGACACCGTTTGGTTAATACACCGAGAAAAATAATGAGGTCAAAAAATTATTATTAAACAGCCAGAACCTCGTTATAGGTAACAGCTTCTCATCGACGTCTCACTCGTTGAGTCAACTGTTGAGTCCTGTAAGCTTGGATATTTAAGGACTTTCGGGGCAAGGGGCCAGAAGTTAGTACCGCCTCAAAATTTTAATTCGATCCTCTACACTGCTTCTGTCAATTTAAGCATCGCAGATTATTACTTCTCAATATGGTAAGGTCCTGACGAATATTATTATACGATTCTAATAGTGAGAAAAAATGTCAAAAACAACTGGTTAAAAAACTGCCAAACCATCGAGTATAATATTGCAATTTTTCACTGAGAGAAAGAAATTCGTTAATCCAACAAATTTTTTGTTGGTTCGACAAATCGTGGCGAACAAAGTGAATTTCGTTGACCCAAACGAATGTTTTGTTCATTCAAATACTTAAGGAGTTTCGGTACAGAAGTCGAAATGTTAAGAAATTGATGAAATTTGGTGATAATGTTCTTCAACATCAAGTACGAAAAGACAAATTTTTTCAAAATTTTCTTCTACTTAGTTATCGAGTAGCAGATTTATTATGCCCGGAATGTATACCTATATATATATGGAAACGCTATGCTCATACACGTCAACTTGAGTCTTCAATTACTCGATAATTGTGTAGAAGAAAAATCTGAAAAAATTTGTATTGTCAAATTTGGCACTAAGGAATATGTTCAGCAAATTTTATAAAATTCTTAACTTTTCGAAATTTTTTATGTTTTTAACATGGTTTAGCATGGCAACATTGTATCGCCAGTACCGAAACTCTTTAATTTGTTGGGTCAAATAAATGTTTCTGCACCACGACAAAAGTATCGTTGAATCAACAAATTTAATTTGTTCATCGCCACGATTCGTTGATCCGACAAATTTCTTTTCTCAGTGGCAGTGTAATACAAAAATTGAATAATGTGTTTTTTTCTTCGTTTTCGACGAAATATTGCTATGCGAAATTGCTCGAAATACATAGAATCGTACCGAAACTTCTTGATCGAAAAGAAAAAAAAAGGAATTCATATTTCGATAAAAATCGTAATAATTAAACGAGGACAGCGAATTCTTTGCTCCAATTTTTAAATGCGCCAATGTCCTAAATGATTTTCGCAAATAATCTCAACGTCGAAGAAATTTTCCGACCAATCCAGACCGAAAAAAGATTGAGGAATTATCGCTGAATGACAGGGTTTTGCTCAAGTAAATAATTCCGTTGATTCACGGAGAGGTAACTATACATGCACGAGAATGACGTGAAAAAACCCACGCAGGACCTGGAGAGAGTCCTCGTATGAATCGGCGTCGAAGCCCCCGCTAGTATCAAAGAATTTACAGAAGCTCTGAAACGCACAATTTATCGATACTTGAGAGCCTGGCATAGGAAAGATGCGACCAACATTTATTGTAAAAACGCACCTCGTCGCGGTGGCTTCTGGATTCCACGGATCCTACCATATTTGCGAAGGCCAACCAACTCGTGTGAAAGTAACGATCGCTTCCTCGCAATACCGTAACTATTACGAAATCGAATTATACATACGCGGTTTCGAAGTCGTTTATAAATTTTATTTGAGAAAAATATTTTCTTCGTTTGGTCTTCTCAAAGTTTTTTTTAAATTTTTTTAATTTTTTTTTTAAATACAAAAATGACATCTATTTCGTAATATTGTGTCCGTGTCTCTTGATGCTCAATATTTTTTATCAGATATGATTTTTATTCAGATCAGATGGAATAAAAAATTATGATTATTATTTAAAACGGATGTTCAACGAATTAAAAACTAAGCAAATATGCAAATTACTAACACCTTTCGTTAGGACACGAATTTGAAAAAAAAATTTATTTCTCGATTTGCAGCCAAAATTAGAACAAATGTTAATGAACTGAGAAAAAAAAATGGTAGAATGAACAAAAATTTTAGTTGCAAACGCACGACAAAATATTTCGACTACGCAACAAAATATTTTATCTTATCAATTAAAATTTTTCTATACCGAAACGAAACTTCGTTGAGACCATAAAATATTTTTGTTGATTTCAAAATTACTCTTCGAATATCAAATAATATTTAGGCCACATGCACACGCGACCTTTCATAACCGTTTTGGGAAATTCAAATTTTTCATGAAGTACTAATATATTGACTTACAATTTCAAGAAAAAAAAAAGTCAATTTTTATTTATAACTAGCTGTGCCTGCGGGCTTCGCCTGCCGCATATCTAGCAGGAAAAATAATAAAACGTAAGATTTTCATTTTTTTTTCAATTTTTCATCATTTCCATTGAAAATACTACGACTTTTTTTCTATACCGGACTGAACATTCAGCCACCGCTCGTTTTGGTCGTTTTCCGATTTCCTGCGAATTGAACGAAATTGGAAATTGAACGAAATCGTTAAACTTTTTTTTTGCATATCTGTTGAAATTAAGATAACGAAATTTTACAAAACCACAAACTCAGTTTGAATCATGATCTTTAATCTCGTGAAAGAATCATTGCAATCGGTTCAATCGTTTCCGATTGAAAAGCGGCCAAACATTTTTTAGCCAACAGATTTATATATATAGAGATTATCGCAACATTAAAAATTACACGCGATATAAAGTAACGTGTTTCCTCACGAGGACGTGTGAATTGACTGAAAGGAAATTTTTTTGTTACACGAGAATTTCTAAAATTTGCCATTTAGGGACTTGATACAGTAACAGGGGCTTGAATTGGTAAATCATAGAGAATGAAAGCGCATATATATATACAAATGTATTCATAGTTTTTATATGCGGCTATCTCATCTCTATTCGTATATCTCTACATTCGAATCTACACCGAAAGGAAATAATACCGGAAAATCAGTGTAAAAGTGTTCATAGATTCGAGGATGTGTGTTCTATCTCTCCAATATCTGTATATACGTTCGGGATATGAGTTGCGAAATCGCAAGGTGCAACGTGAATTTACGCTGCAACGATTTTCTTCATTGCAAGAAAGAAAAAAAAACACGAAAGAGTAAAGAAAAAAAAAAAAAAAAATTGCCGCCTCACTCAATTTCGCCCGATGAAATTATATTTCATTCGAGGTCAACTTTCTCGTCCTCTCTTCGACTTTTTGTCTGCGTCCCATTATCGATGCTCCAGACGCGAAGAAGATGAAAAACTATAGTTTGCGAACGTAATAAAAAATAACCACGCAGTTTTTTTTTTCTCCCGAATTATGACTCTAAGAAAAT
Source organism: Campoplex nolae (assembly GCA_037893425.1). NCBI lineage: Eukaryota > Metazoa > Arthropoda > Insecta > Hymenoptera > Ichneumonidae > Campoplex > Campoplex nolae. Next base: position 2,447,196 of record JBBLXU010000686.1, read on the forward strand.
GGGAAAAAAGTATAGTATAATTGCAATTTTAAGATATAAAAATGGCGATTCGATGCACGAGCAGAAAAACGTTGAGTTTTGAAAACTGACTGATTCGTAAAAGAAATATCAAAAGTTGATTGTGATAAGCCGTCGCAGTTTTGATCATTGACAACACCCGAGTCTCTTGATTAACGATGATTTTTGCCCATATAGATGCCACCACATGTTTGGCAAAGACGATTTAAAGATCGTCGTGCGTGATCCACGTTGTTGCGTCATTTCGTCATTGAAAGTATTTTTAATTGGACTGCAGTATTTGATGTAAAAAGTCAAGACTTGGGCAGAAAAATCGTATACACACACTGAAACATATTACTGACATAAATCGAATCGAATAGTTCTAATTTCTGGCAAAACACCCGTATCGGTAAGCCAACGTTTCGATAACTATCGATCACGTACTTTATTCGATATTACTAAAAAAAAAGTTTCATGGCTCATCGTTGAGCAGATTCGAAAGAATATATTGATAACCGATTTCAACAGCAAAGTAACAAAATAGATGGGGTTTCCTTCTGGATGAAACAAAATATATTGATTCGAGTACGTTTTCGATGACAGTGACTGATGCCGTTTGAATTCAATTGATTTTGGCATACTCAACCGTGAGTCGTTTTTCATGCATTTCGTGTAGAACAAAGCCCCCAGTAATTCCTAAAATTATCATCCAATTGTTTTATAAATATTATTTCATTATTTTCTTTAAGGAGGATGGCTACATACGACAATATGATAAGAATTTAATAAAATTTAGTGATAACATTCTTCAGCATCAAATGCAATGACACAAATTTTTTCAAATTTTTCGTCTACATGGTTGTCGAATAATTGGAGTTTACAATATGCAAAAGATATACCTATATATATGAGAATCCTATGCTTACGGATGTAAACTCTAGTGTTAAATTACTCGAAAACTATGTAGAAGAAAAATCTTAAAAAATTTCTATATTCATATTTAATCCAAAAGAATATGCTCAGCAAATTTCATTAAATTCTAATAATTTCGAATTTTCCTATGCTTTTAACCTGCCAACATTGTTGTGTGTAGCCAATCTCTTTAAGAAAATTCAAACACGTTGATCGACTGAAAACACTTTTTCATTGACGTTCAATTTACAGACGATTTATATCCCAAATTGGATTCTTTTATCGTGTATTTTATGTCAAACCCTCCAAGTGTCATATTTGTAACGTTCCTCGAAGTAAAAGGAACTCGAAGAATTTCTATTTTCAACATCTCGAAGGTCGATATACATTCAGGGAAATCAAGCTACGAAAATTTTCTTTTTCTTGGATGTCCGAGGTCGACCGATACTCGTAATTCCAACAGATAAATAAAGAATCAAGTTTCTATCCTATAATATTTGTAGTCAAGAGTTTGGTCATATATATATGTCGCTCAAAAAAAAGGCAGAGTGATCTAACAGAAACATAAGATTATACCGGTTGTAAATTCGTCTTAAACGAGATACGCGAGCGATTAAAAGTTTCTTTTTGAATACCAAAGTCGAGTGAGACTTTGATTTGAAAAATCACCTAGAAAAACAATATTACATACGGTTTGGTAAGGGAATGTATGTGTTTATATGTAAATTTTTATTAATGCTTCAACATATAGGCAATACGCATAAGAAAGAACGATCTCTTATTCCTCTTTTGATCCTCCCCCCCCCTCCCCCTGCGCTCTCCTCTCGGAGCCTCCTCCCACGACCTTCTTTTCTTCCTCGAACACCTTTTAGCTCCTCCGTTCGATCTCTCTCTCTCTCTCTCTCTCTGGTCAGCGCACCTTCGTGTAATCATACACAAGCATAGAAACACATATTCACGTATATATGCATGTAAACAACAACGTTCATAATTCATGAATAGCTTATACGATAGAGAGAAAGAGAGGAAAAGAGAGGGCAGAGTGAGAGTATGTATAAAAGGAGAATTCGTTCATCTCATCGGGACACAGAGTTTTCGGTATTCTTCTTCGATCGTTTACCTTCGTATTCCTTTGATTTCACCTACTTACATAAATATACGAAGGCGCACACGCGTGTACAAGCATACAAACGACCCGATACATATACATATCCTTATTTAACGTGTATTACGTAGTGACCAAATTGTTTTTTGCTTATTGTAAAAAGGATACAAAATGAAATTTCTGGTGAGTCAACGTTTCATCGTTATTTTTGTTGCTAGTCGTTTTGTTTTTTTTTTTTTTTTTTTTTTTTTTTTTTTCGAGTGGACGAATCGAACTCGATTAATTGTTTGAATTAAAAAATTAACGTTACATACACAATTGTATTTTCTGTATAAATTTGAAGTTTATTTGAAACTTATTTCTCTGTGATGTTTGAGAGAAATACGTTAATTTAGAAAAATTGCATTTTTCTGTCATAATCACACAAACCGATTAACTTTGATCCTTTTTTCATTCGATGCGATCGATCTACCAGCATGAAAAGGTACTCGAGTAATTTAGCTCGAGTTTATGAACTTTTTTTGAACCCCGTAATATTGAGTTTGAAATATCGATTTTTTTGGAAAAAAAAAATTTTCTTCTCGTTCACACGTTTACCCTATGAACGCCGTAGATTGTCCAAAGCATCTGGCAGAGGCATAAGCTGAAAACTCATTTTATCGAGTGAAAATTCATACTTCGTGAAAATATTGAATAAATGTTAGAAATTATAAAAATAAAATAATTTTTTTTGCACTTGAAAATTCTTCTCCGATGCGAGGAAAGTTTTGATTTATCGAGGAGATATACTCGATCGTGACACTATAGCTTCGAAACGGTCCAGTCGAGTGCTCATTTTTTTTTTTTTTTTATGGAGTTTCGGTACAGGCGATACAATGTTGCCGTTCTAAAACATGTTAAAAACACAAAAAATTACAAAAAGTTAAGAATTTTATAAAATTTGCTGAACATATTCCTTAGTGCCAAATTTGACAATACAAATTTTTTAAGATTTTTCTTCTACACAGTTATCGAGTAATTGAAGACTAAAGTTCACGTGTATAAGCACAGCGTTTCCATATATATAGGTATACATTCCGGACATAAGAAATCTGCTTTAATGCATAATTACTCGATAACTGAGTAGAAGAAAATTTTGAAAAAATTTGTCTTTTCGTACTTGATATTGAAGAACATTATCACCAAATTTGATTAATTTCTTAAAATTTTGCCATTTGTACCGAAACTCCTTAAACGTATATATAACAGCGTGATACATATTTCATGATGTATTCTTTCGATATGGCTAATAAAATCGTTCAATTTTTTCGAAAAAGATGCTAAAAGAACGGAGCAGAAGGGACAAACGAAAGTGGTGAACGTGTGTATGAAATGAATACGGGAAGATCGTGTTCGTCGTTGGGTTAACGGGTCAGGAGTTAAATGACCTAGGTTGGCATTTGGTTTTCACTTTCACTCATCTCTCCGCTGTGGGCCGTTTCTCGTGAGCCGCTAATCTCCTCCTTTCCGAGAGGGACGCGAACGCAGAATAGATTTTTCGCTTCGTCTCCTTCGGTGGCTGAAGAGGGCAGGGGGGAGGGATGTAGTAGAGAGTTTTGTAAAAAAAAGAAAAAAAAAACAGCCCGAGAGCGAAACGCGCCACAGCTACCGGGAAGTGATGAAACGAACATCTTGCGGCCTGAAGAGTTCATACTCATCATCCTGACATCTTTTACTATCTCTCCATCCCCCTACCCCCCCCCCTTCTCTGTCTTTCTTACTCCCGCTCTCCTCCCTCTTGCTTCCTCTTTCTCTCCGTTGTATCATGGGCTCTATATAGTACTCGGATTAGTTCGATTCACATTCAGCAATTGCCTCAGGCTTTTGCAAACTTCTAATCGATCAATCAATCGATAGTTGCATTTTTTTTTGTCATACTCGTTGGTCAAATTTTTTTGTCATTGAATTTTACAAATATTATTTTCTTATTAGTATTTTTTGTTCCACTAAAACACGTTTGCAGTCGGCGCTAATTTTGCTTCTTTTTTTACCTTACCCCAAAAGGCCTCTCGAGCTCTTCTTTCCCCTCAACGTCGTATCAGTTTCTCTGCAATCAATCTTCCCTTAAACACTTTACGGTAATACAAAGCTTTTCTCTCTCTCTCTCTCTCTCTCTCTCATTGTCTTCGCGTTGCTTTTCTTCATTTCATTCCGTCCCTAGAAGAAAAAAAAAATTAATTTACATCTTTGGAGACACGAAAACGTACGATAATGAGCGTAAGAACTTAACGTATAATGGCAAGCGTCACAGAATTCCGAATTTCGAGACATTCTGTCATGGTTTATAACATTTTGATGGATCAATCGATATGAAGATTGTTCGCCAAAAATACAGGACAAAATACGATGCAAAAACCAAAGTAGAAAATGTACGCGCAACAAAAGAATTTAAAATTTCAAAAGAAATTTGTTTCTCAAACCCAAATTTCGTTCAAAAATTAGAAGAATTTGAAAATCCGTAAAAATAATTACGAAGTGTCGAATAAAAGAGTATACATGCATGCACAAAAGATTCGAATATGCGAGGGTTGCCCATAAAAAATGAAAACCACCGTAGAAAATAGTTAAAAGAAACTCAAATATATTAGAAGCACATAAAAAGATTCCCGAGAAAATAAAAGTGCAATCGCATTTAAATATTCAATCGATAGTTAAGAGCAAAATCGACAGAAGAAAGCCATCGACCGATGCAAATTAAACAGAAAATCTGGTCGAATAAAATTAATACAAAACTCCAAAAAATTATAACGAAGTAAAATGAAAATAAAAAATTTCGCAGAAAACGCAATTGAAAAAAAAATTTTTTTTGTTTTTTTTTTTTTTAAACGTGACGAGAAAAAAGTATCGAAGTACAAATATAAATACATTGCAGATAATCGCAGCATTTGTAGGAGTGGCGTTAGCGCAGCAGGAGTATCAGGGACGAAATCATCGTGATCAGGACCAGGATCAGAGGCAGCACGTTAACAGCGACGACAGGCATCAAACGACTACAACTTTCATTCCCATACTTGCGTGGAACAAGGAGCAGGAACACGATGGAACGTATAGAACGAGGTAAGTTGTATGCCGAAGAATGAAGAATAAAGAATCACTGTGAAATCTCCAAGTCCTGGTTACATCAGATGCGATGTACAAATGATTTACGATGTTTATCGTTAAGCACCTTCTCGTTTGATCCATGTCGTGTTTTAATCGTTAGGTGCGGTTTTCATCTATATTTTACTACCTATATATTTAATATGCATTCAAACATATATTGTACACATTTTCGATTATGTGCAATAGTGAGAAATCCTTGAACTATGCTTTCAGCCTCCATGTACACTCGAGAATCGTTTCGTTTTGCCCTTTAAAATATTTTTTTTCCACTGTCGTGTCGCCTTTCAACTCGCTCAAGATCAAACTACTTCTTCACGAATATCACTGAATCAAAACTCTCGCTTCTGTGTGCCAGTAAGACTCGCAGGCTTGTAGTGTGATCATTATTGGTTCGGTTTTTTTTTTCTTTTTATCTACGGTGTCTTCGATGTCTGGAACGATCGTAACGAATTTAGAAAGTTCTCAAATCAATGGATTGTTGCGAAAATCTTTTTAAGTCGATACGAAAAATTTTTTCCAGTTGTGCTCAACATTCAAGGAGGGTGGCTACATACGACAATATGATAAGAATTTAATAAAATTTAGTGATAACATTCTTTAGTATCAAATGCAATGACACAAAATTTTTTTCAAATTTTTCGTCTATATAGTTATCGAATAATTGGAGTTTACAATATGCAAAAGATATACCTATATATATCAGAATCTTATGCTTACGGATGTAAACTCTAGTGTTGAATTACTCGAAAACTATGTAGAAGAAGAATCTTAAAAAAATTGTATATTCATATTTAATCGAAAAGAATATGCTCACCAAATTTCATTAAATTCTAATCATTTCGAATTTTCCTATGTTTTTAACATGGCAACATTGTTGTGTGTAGCCAACCACCTTAATTGCTTTTCGGTCTCATGAATATTGATGAATTTTTTTTGTTTTTTGGCGCAATTTTTGAAAATTATTCTCCGTTTTTTTTTCCAATTTGTTAATATTACTAAAATTCTTATACTCAATTCTTGTTTTGGGTTTGCGAACAGTTATGAAACCGGTAACAATATCGTAGCTGAAGAGAGCGGCTACATCAAGACCTTTGGCGAAGGCGACGACAAGACCGAGGGTCTCGTTCAGCAAGGTAGTTATTCTTATACCAGCCCCGATGGACAAGTAATATCCGTAAGTTATACCGCCGATGAGACTGGCTTCCACGTATCCGGTGATCATCTTCCAACCCCACCCCCCGTCAGCGAAGAAATACAAAAAGGACTTGACCTCATATACGCCGGAATCAAACAGCAACAGGTAAGCATCAGTTTTTTTTTCTTTTCCACACATTTCAAAATCTTTTCCAAGTTATTCGAAAAGAGCGTCTCAAAAAACATCGGATCGAAATTTTTGTTTTTTTTTCTTCCTATACTCAATATCGCTCAATTTGCCTTGGTCCCGTTTTTTTTTTTTAATGAATTTAATGCCGAATAAAGATCTCAGAAGCAAAAATTACCAAATACAAATGTACGTGTTTTCATGATACTTTTTAAATCGTTTCTATAAAACCAGGAGGCTGATGCCCGAGAAGCTGCTCAGAAAATCAATCATCCACAGAGCCAACAGATCGAGAGAAACGAGGACAAAAAATACAGATTTTAAATGAAAATACGAAAAGAAAGACATGTCAATGAAATAAATCGGACGTATATTCATTCGTCGAATACCAAATTATATTATTTACGTCGTGAAGACTTTTATGTTCCGCTCGTGTAAGAAACACGCAGAACCATCGACTTTGCTTAATGTACACTTTTTAAATATGTATCCATAGATGTGTACGTGAAGAAAGAGTTTCGCGTTATCCAACGCATTTGACATCGTTGGTAACGATAAATTGCGGTCGTTTAATAAAGACCGATTATACGTATCTGATTATTCATTTATCCCGTTTACATATTCCTTTTCTTTTATCATTCTATATCGTAACTTCCATTACAGTTTAATAATGATAAAGCTAGTTCCAAGGAATCATCTCGTTTCAAAATTAAGGAGTTTCGGTACAGGCGATACAATGTTGCCATGCTAGACCATGTTAAAAACACAAAAAATTTCAAAAAGTTAAGAATTTTATAAAATTTGGTGAACATATTCGTTTAGTGTCAATTTGACAATACAAATTTTTTCAGATTTTTCTTCTACACAGTTATCGAGTAACTGAAGACTAAAGTTCACGTGTATAAGAAATCTGCTTTAATGCATAATTACTCGATAACTAAGTAGAAGAAAATTTTGAAAAAATTTGTCTTTTCGTACTTGCTGTTGAAGAGCATTATCATCAAATTTCATTAATTTCTTAACATTTTGCCTTTTGTACCGAAACTCCTTAAGTGCTGGTATATGATCGCACCTCTCGGTACTCTGACTACTCTTCCACCGTAATTTGGCCAACAATTGAAAAGTCCGAATCCAAATTTTCGATAGATCACCCCAAAAATTGGAAGTGACGTCGAAATTCCCAGCTAAATTGAAAGCTCGGTTTTGGGTAGGTCCACCCAATGCATCGGATGTTTCACCCATCTGCAAAGCTCGCACTGTAGATAAATTCACTCAATGCTCAGGCCGCGCTTCGTGGATAGATTCATCGGACAGGAAGAACCGACAGAAAAATTTGTCTACTCATCATGCGACTGGAGCTCCGTGGATCAACTATCCACTGACCAGGATCAATAATCGAAAATTGATTCGGAAATTCGTACTTGGTCGACTTTTCAGACGAATATGGATGTCCTTTATGGTGCAAAGGGTGAACCTGCGCGTTAGATGGATCTACCCACGGAACTGAAATACTGAAATTATTACTTGAATCGAAATTGCAAGATATTATGGGATACAATCTTTAGCGCTGCAAAAAATATTATAACGGATGAAATAAAAAACATAATCCGATCAGACAAATAAGGCATTGTAGTAAACATATATAAAAACCTGTGCACAACAAGAGACTTGAATATAAAAATTTAAAAAAAGGTGCTACTTGTTTACTATTGTAATGTGAATTCCTCTCCAAAGAGCTCTGATGGTTAAAAGAATAAATGAATGACTCGAGTCGCCTGTAGAAATCTTTAAAAAAATACGTTTATTAGCAGGGATAAACGGTTCAATGTTCAGACATTAAAGGAGTTTCGCAAGACTTCTTGATCACAAATATTCAATAAAACAATTCTTTTTAGTTGAAACATCATGAACGACAATTGAGTCGATATCATCAATCAAGAAGGAAAAAGAGAAGAATGTTGCTAAAAAATAATCAAAAATGGTATTGAACAAAGGAATGAAAATATTTCTACACAATTCCTTGAGGAATTGTCAAATTTTGTAAATCATCAAAAAGTTCACAATTCTTGGATGTGCTTATCGCTGAATTTGAAACATCCCTATTGTCATTATATCTTCATCAAAGTTCTTTGCAATTAATTGATCCACATCATTGTTTCAAACATCGAAGTTCGCTTGAGACTTAATCAGAAGTGAAAAAACCAAAAACAGTCGATAAATAGAAAAGCTTCGGACCACATGTTTTTTTTATTCAAAAATTAGTATCGGTAGTATTCATTGTTTGTAAATCTAGTTTTCAATGCCAGTGGGTACTCGATAAAGAAACGAAAATTGCTTTTGTTTACTTCGGATAAAGTGTGTGGTTATTGACCCGTCGGCGGGGATCCGCCGTTATCGTATTGAGCTTTGTTTTTTAGTAGATATCCGGCTAAAAAACTAATCGGATCGGCTGGTCGTTCTTTGGCGAGGCTCGAAAGGGCTTGAAGCAGTATCGGCACTACGGTTTGATCCAGATATTGTCTTGTTGGAAGAGATTGAACTTCGACGCGAGACTTCTTAGGTGGAACGCCTGTAAGGTCTGCGTCTTTGTCCATAACTATGACTTTCTGGAATTTCAATAATTATCTATCATTCCTTAACCGATTAATCGATCAAAATGTATGTAAAGCTTTTTTTTTATCACTTTGCTCGTACTTCATTTATTAATTTATTAATAATTATTATTATGGAATAATAATAACTGTTTAGAATAATATAACCGGGGTTCCTGTAGAAAATGTAATGAATTGAAAAAAAATAATAGAATAACGAACTAACAACAATTTATATTGGCAAGGAAAACGAACTCAGGAAAAAATTGATATTTTTTTGGTACGGGATAAAAATCGAGAAAAACTGCTGCAAACTTTTCGGCTTTTACTTTTGGTAGAGGTTATCGACTTACGTGTGCTGCCTCTGACACGACATTGGCTACAGGCTGTGATGGCACGGTTTCGGTTCGTTCTTCCGTCGGGTTTTCTGTATATTAAAAATGATAGAATTAAGTTTATGCATTAAAACCGGAAAATACGAAAAACTGTGGTCGGATTAATTGTCTGATGCAATGACAAAGAGAAAGGTTAAAATTATAAAATATGAAATGAGGCTTACCACCGGCAGACGCCATCGTGTAAACAATCGGCGTTGCCCATCGCCGACTGGCGAGAGAAAAGCGATGAGAAACGTAGATAAGCAAAGATCTCACTCCGATGACGAGTACTCGGTTATTCGGTAGGTACGAGCACGCCAGCACGGTCTTACATACAGGTCTCTTGCAACTGAGTTAAATTTTAGTGGTGGGGGTAGTCGCGTTACTGTCGGCATATTAGTAGCCCTGGCCACCGCTACGAGTCGCTTTGATCGCGTCATAGCGAAAACAGAGCAATGATTTAACCTCATGTAATCGGCTAACCTCATCTAATCGGTGTTATTTTTATGTGATTTGTGATGCTTTTTGAAGTCTTCGTGATATTATGCGGGTTTTTATACAAAAATAACAACGAATTCATGTGCGGTTCCAATGTGCGACACTGGACGTCAGTAGTAAAGGAGAAGCGTTCGGTGTTTAGAGTTCCATCGAATATCGATGGAACTCTAAACACGTCAAAAATGGATCGCCGCAATTCCAGGAATTACTCACCTTATGCCGTCGCCATTTGTGTGCGAGAAGCATTTTCTCGAACGTTACATTATAAGAAAATGGATAAAACATGACTTGAACGGTTGAGTTCTTGCAGAGGTGAGTCGATTTTATGTCTTTTTCTAGAATTTTATTGTAATGAGGCTCTAAAATGAATTGTTGACTTTAAGTACCGTGTTGTTGAGAATTTGATGATGACTTGTTAAATCATTATTCAAGGTACCTTACTCCTGTCCTCGGCTTGATCCATCGGCAGTGCCTTCCGAATTTGACAACCCGAATCAAGTGAATTTAACTACTAATGCCAATGTTTCTGTTGATGAACATATAAAAATGGAACACAGTTACTTTTCTACAAGCGAGTCTTCAACGATCGAAGTAGAAAATGCACCAACGGATGTGGCTGTTATTACTTCGACAGTGGAATCCAAAGAGCTTCCATCGCATGCATCTGTGGTTCATCGAGTCCTCAATAAAGAATCGTCGATGGATTGTTCTTTCACTCCGACAGAGTTCTTGAACACGGATTGTTCACTAGACGCTTTCGACGACCATCCTGAGAGATCTTTGATACAAGGTAAATATATTTCATTTACTGACGCTCCATATTATGAGGAACATTAAGGTAATAATGTTTCAATGATACTGAACTTTCTAAACACATTTTTCTGCGGTGACTTTAGAATAAAAATTATACACGAATCACTATGAATATTCAATGATTTATTGACTATTTGACAATATATCAAGTAATGTAGTAGTTTCAGATAGGGCTCTCCGATAGTAACACCTCAGGAAATTCTAAAAACAAAAAGAAATAAAATGAATGTACCCCTGCAATAATATGGTTCACATTTTCAATAAATATAAATTTTATAAAATATATGTATAAAAATTTGATTTAATTGCACAGATCTTGAAGCCAATAAAATTTTGCCATCGGATACTCCCACTATTAGTCGAGTGAATCAACACAAAAGCAATGGAATGAACCAGTCCGAGATCATAGCACACCCGAAATGCATTGCTGTCATTTTCAACTTTCAGAAGCTATAGTTAGCTGTAAGTATCTTCAGTTACGTGAACAGTCATGAGAATGAATGTATCAAACATCGATTAAGACAAATATTCAATGCAGTGCACTTTGCTGTTTGAAAACGATTGAATTTCAAATATTTTCTAATACTACCATTAATTTCTGTTTGTATAGGTACCGATACCGATAGATATAGATACCGAAGCCGTGGATTGCCGGTAAATTGAATTCAGACGACGGAAGTCTTCTCTTCTCATACGCTGTGAGCAAAGTGGAAAACGACCACAATGTACCGGTCACGCAACGTTTTGTCAAGCTTACGTCCAACAAACAGCTTTTTTATTACGTGTATGGGCGTGACGTTGATGTACACGCTTGTAACCTTCCTAAAGTCCTAGATGACCTTGGTTCATTGCCGCAAGCTTTAGAGAGGTTTAAAGGTATGAACTTATGCAATGGTCTCGGCTTCATCGATGATCACTATCTACCGCCAAACAGTGCTTTCAAAGATGGCCTTGATATGTGGCGAAATGAAAATTGTACATTGATCTCAAAATCAAAACGGTGTATTCACTGTATTAAGACTAGAGATACGACGCTAAAGCGAGAAGCGAGATAAAAAACAGAGACATCGTTGAAGCGTGTTTCTCGAGCTTGCAACTCCATCGATCAAAGGAAATTGAACGCACTCCGCAAAAAAACTGCCCGTATAAAGCGATTGAACCAAAGAGCCCAAAAACGTGTCCGTTTATTAAAAAAATGCTTACAAGATAAAGCAAACGAAATAGCTTCAATTTGTAGCAAAACGTTGGCTGACAGATGCTCGGAATTGGAAATCCCAGAGGCTCAACAAATCGCAATCAAAGAAATAGTTGCAGTTGCAGGAAAGAAAGACAACAAAGGTCGGCGGTACGGGGAACAATGGATCATGCTATGTCTAGTTATGAACATAAAATCACCGAGTTTCTACGAATTCCTTCGGAAAAATAACATTCTACCATTGCCTTATTCTTGAACGATGCGCCATTATTTTTCATTGATTGACATGAAATGCGGCTTCGACAAAGACTTTGCTATATTGCTTAAAAAACATTTTTCGAAAAAAACTCCTCTGCAGCGACATAGAGTAATTTTGATGGACGAAATTAACTTGAGAAAGTCCGTGGCTGTGTGCTCGAAAAACTTGACGTACGTTGGGTTGACTGACTTCGGTGACGACGGCCCGCAATCCACCAACATCGAAGATCAAGCGACACACGGGCTTGTCATCATGTTCCAGCCACTTGCAGATTCTTATACGCAACCAATCGCAGTTTTTGCGTCTAAAAATCCTGTCAAGGGTGATGAGCTCGCGAAGCTGCTTATAAAAGCGATTGGATATCTAGAAGAAGCCGGGGCGAAAATTCACGGAGTCATCGCTGACGGCGCAGCCACAAACGTACAAATGTGGTCCCTATTGGGTGTTTCAAGCTCGATGGAGGACACGAAGACTTGGTTCACGCACCCTTTACATGAAGACCGGAAAATCTTTGTCTTCTCTGATGTACCGCATGTTATTAAGAATATTCGAAATAGACTCTACAATAAAAAAAACTTAGGGTAAGTTTGAAAAAAACAATAAATGATGTAATCCTAATAACACGATTGAAAATGAAAAAAAAATTACGCGAAAATTTACGTGAGACTTTATCTCATTGTTTTCAAATATACTTACCATTTGAATACTTCAATGAAATGAGTGGAAATCCTTCTTGGGTAACGTATTCCTGAAAACCGGACCGAAAAAAATAGAGAGAAATTATAACGTAACTTATTATTTCTATTATTACTTACCGTTATTCTCGAATTAGTCGAAGCAAAATCATATTTCGCTTACATATCCTTGAAAATTGATCCCTGGTATTGAAAAAAATTGAAAAGAATTGTTAAACCACAACACACACGCTATTTTTATTATTACTTACCGTGATTATCTTTGAGGCGTTGCAGAAAAGTCATATCTCAATCACATATCTCTGGAGTTCCGACCTAAAAAAAAGTATACGGATATGTCCTATTCCTTATTTGCAGTATTGATCACCGTTATAACGCTTTAAATAATGAAAGAAAAGACAGAAACTTGATAATAGATGGTCGAGTACTTTACAAAACTTTGGCTTCAATTCGATTCCATCGAGTACTTGAATAGAAAACTTATCTGGTTAGCATATACCTGAAAATTTGGACTGAAAAAGTATTTTATCAATGCACTGCAGTGCAAATCCAAAAAGGCACTTTAAGAAATCAGACTGATATCACATGCTGCTATATAAATGGTTGTTTCTAATTTTGTAGATAAATTCGTCGAACGATCTCATAAGTTAGGACTACATTACTGCTTTATTCAACCTCGACATTCGTCATACTGGAAATGCTAGAGTCTGTCCAAAATTGACTCAACGACACATGGTGTTGGATAATACTTCGAAAATGCGCGTTCGACTTGCAACGCAGGTACATTTCTTTGACAGTCATTTCTTCATTTTGTATAAATTTATTGTACATTTCGGAAATAAGGTTTTTTTTCATGTATTTAACTATTATTATATACAGGTGTTCAGTAATTCGGTTGCACAAGGGCTGCAATTCTATTTATCTCACAGTCCAGAAGGTCCACTTAAAGGATGCGAAGAAACGATCAAATTCTGCAAACGTATAAACGACATGTTCGATGCTTTAAACCGCAAAACCCCAAATAAAGGACTCACCCTTGGGAATGAGGATTTCAAGGTATGCATCATGTATTTATTCAACAAATTTTATTATCATAGGCTAATTTCGTCTTCATCTTCAATTATACGCATTTTACTTTCAGATAATGCAAGATTGCCTCCAGTGGCTGAACGAATGGGAAATGGCTGTGCGAAGAGGCGAAATATCATCTGAAGAGTATTTAACACCTGAAACATCGAGGGGGTTGCGAATGTCTCTCATATCAACGATGGATATGTGCTGCTACCTCATCGAAAAATTCGATTTCCAATATCGGCGATTTCCAATAGAGGCGAAATATCGTCTGAAGAGTATTTAACACCTGAAACATCGAGGGGGTTGCGAATGTCTCTCATATCAACGATGGATATGTGCTGCTACCTCATCGAAAAATTCGATTTCCAATATCTTCTCACAGGAAAGGTTAACCAAGATAACTTGGAGGTACATTTAATTTAAAATCACTAATTTTTTCATGGTATTGATATTCATCATGAAATTAATATTTCTCGATTATTTTTCCATACCATGAAATTATTCATACCATGCGACAAATTAATTATTATATCTGCAACTTTTTTTACAGAAATTCTTCGGAACCATCCGTCAAGCTGCTGGGTGCAACGATCACCCGCGTGTGCGTGCGAGCTTCGCCCGCTGCATAGAGCAGGCGCATCTAGCCTATTCTAGCTGTGAATTTTACCTATTTTAATTTTTTTAATTTAATTTTTTAGATACATGAATTATTTCGTTCACAGTTGAATCAGTTTTATATAACATGAGGAATGAGGAATGAGGAATAAAAATTGTTTGTTAATCTACACAAAAAAAAATTTTTTTTTAAAGTATATTGACGTTACTTGGGCCATCTTTTTGCGTTTTCTTTTCAATTTCAGACATAACTCTTCAGTTTTCTTCTTGATAAAATAATCAAACGAAAGATTTTCGTATTTTTAATTTTTCATAATTTCATTAAAAATGCTGTAACTTTTTTTCTATACCGAATTGAGCATTCAACCACCGCTCATTTTGTTCGTTTTCTAATTCCCTTCAAATTGGTAAATCGTTTTTTTATTTTTCGTTAGTATTTAACTACCGTCGAGTTTTGAAAATTGAAGAATGAACGAAATCACTAAACTTTTTTTTCGCATTTCTGTAAAAATTGAGATAACGAAATTTTACAAAACCACAAACTCAGTTTGAATCGTGATCTTTGATCTCGTGAAAGATTCATTTGTAATCGGTTCAGCTGTTTTCGATTGAAAAGCGGACAAACATTTTTTAGCAAACAGATTTATATACACTGCCGACCAAAAGTATGGAATCACCAGACAACAATTACAGCCGCACTAAAAGTTCGATAGCTTTGTGGAAAATCAAGATATTGGAATTTAACAAGCGGCATTTTGAAGAGGACAAACTTACCTTCAAATCCTTTTTTTAAAAAATTTTCTACGATTCTTTTTGGATTTGGTACGCTATTTTGAAAATGACTCTTTTCCAGTGTTTTTCTGTTCGTTGAAAACTGGACGCATGACTCGTGGAAATTTTTTCTGTTGAATTTCTTTGAGACAACCTTGAAGGGAGGAGCAATAGCTTCCATTTCGTTTTTGAAAAAGTTTGATACAATTTTTTTTCGCAGAGTTATCGTATTTTTTTCTGAAAAAGACTATTTTCAGAAAATACGGCTGAACTCGAAGATTTCGAGGTTTAGATGAAATTGGTAGAGGGGAAAAAAGTTGCAGAAGATTATTCTGAATCGACTGGAATTTTATCAGAATTTTCCTTCGATATTTTTTTTTTCGTCATTTCCAGTCAGAACTCCGACAACTAAAGTGGCTTAATTCGAAAACCATGGGGTTTGGGCCAAAATATCAAGAGAGGAAATCTTTTTATTTTCAAATTTTTGATCGATGAGAATTTTTTCAAAATTTTTTCGAAATGTTCAAAAATCAAAACTCGGAAAATCACCGAACCAATAGGGGGATAAGTTATATTTTTCCACTTATCAATCGTCCATGTATATGTTTCAGGGCCCACTGGTATCTACTTTTTTTTGTTCAAAAGACGCAATAAGGGCTTTTTGATCACGTTCATCAGTGATATAAGGGTTTTTCCCATCTCGTTGATTTGTGCCCCGATTTCAAGACTTTTTAATCACTGATTTTTTTTGCTCATGACAACGATATGTTCATCTTCCGAGGTCGTTGTCACTTTGGGCCAGCCCGAGTAACAACAATTGAATTTCTTTTTTTCGCGTCTTTTTTTGAATTTAAACGAAAGATTTCTGGAACATTTTCGGAAAAAACTATTCTTCACGTATCACGTTTTCGCGTTCGAAACAATTGGACTACTGACCGCTTTATCGACGATGTTTCTTACAAATTCAAAAAATAGCGCGAAAAAAAGAAATTTCATTTGTCGTTACTCGGGCCGGCATTAACCTCGAAAATATTCAGGGAAATGATTTTTTTACATTCACTAACTCTATTAACGGTGAAAGGAAGTGTTAAGGAATCAATTTTATATTTACTTTAAAGTTTGAAATAATGATAATAATAAAAATTTCTTGTTTCGTATCAGTCGGAATAAAACAAAAGAAAAACATCGCGTAAGTAGTGAAGTTTCCCTTAACCATTTTCGCCTAATTTTCAAAATTGTATAATCTGAATTTGTATCAAAAAAATTATGAATTTCCTTATTGGTCCGAGAAAATTACGAAAAATTTGTCGAAAAAAAAGAGTGCATGAGTTTCAAGTGCACGATGTCTCATAGATCGTGGGAGAAAACTTTTCCTGACAAAATCGTCGGTTATTCGATCATCAAAGTGCGTCCAATAATTTTTGATGAAAAAAGAATTTGAGTTTGGTTAGTTTTGACAATAACAAGTCATGGACCCCTTCATGGATTTCCCCCCGTTTTTATTCGATACCGTTGAATCCGAGCCGGGCTACAGAGATTTCGATTTTATTTATGGAGATCCGGTCCGAAATCGGCGAGTTGATGATGAATTTGTTACAAGCGCCAAAATCGTCGAATTGACGGACATCGGCTGCGATGCATTTCCCCCGGAAATCAGTGAAAAAAGTAAAGTTTTTGGAAGAGCTAAAAAATGTTCAGAGAAAATATTCGCAAAGGAAAAAATTAGCGCCCAAAGAAGAGTCAAACCCGAAGCGAACATAACCTACAAATTGAACGAGCACGTCGACCACGCGGGCTCTCATTTATCGGGCAAATGTTTTCCGAGTCACGTAGTGTCGAACGAAAAGATGGACACTCAACATTTCGTAGATTACCAAAACATTTTCGATATTTTGAGAAATCGCGAAAAATTCGTAGATCCTCAGAAAATAAGTGTTGAAAAAGAATACGAAGCGAGCGAAGCAGTACGCGATAAAAAAAAGTTTGTCGATCGAGCTGTGCACGATGATGACATTTCCGAAGATTCGAAAAGTTCGATTCGCCCAAAAGTGCAAACAAAAACTTCTAAAATAACGAACGACGTGAAAAATGAGTCTCCGACAAACGAGAATGACAAAGTGCCCAATAAATTGCGAAGCAGAACCAAACGAATATCAAAATTCGACAGAGAATTTAGTCCTCCGGCAAAACAGAATAATCGTCCAGAAACCCGATCGCAAAATTTCGGGTCCCGTTCGGACGCATCCAAGGAATCCAGAGAAGGAGAAAAGAGTGAAAACGTTTCGGCCATTCCTCGCTACAAGGACAAAACGGAGAATTCGCCGAATGAAAAAAATAGTTATTTCCGATTTGGAAAGAGCCGTAACTTCGCAGGTTCGAAATTACCGGTGTGGCAGGGATTTAACCGAAAAAAATCACGCGTAGGAATCGAGATGAGCCAGCGGTCGATAAAAATCCCTAAGAAACAAGTGGAAGTTGATAAAATTGAGAAAAATTTTGAAAACTTTAAAAAAGAATTTGGGCAAATGGAAAAAACTGAGGAATATGAAAAAACAGACAAATATATGGAGAAAAAAAACGAAAAAACCATCGAAACCATGGAAAAACAAGATAAAAATGATGCCTCGAAAAAAATCGTAACCGAAGAGATACAAATTTTAGAAAAAATCGATTCGAGTTCACCAAAAATGGAAGAAAGGTTGAAAAATAAAGGCGATCAATCCCAGTCGGACATGTGGAGTGAAAACTATGAAAAGGCATTCGCTAAGGGTCATTCGATCGGTACGAAGATATTCCAAATGGCCAAAGCAACGAGAGACGAGAGAAAGAAAGTATTTCGCGAATACGGTTTTGAAAATTACAATCAAAATCCCCGTAAAATGCCCCAAGAAATTCTCGACATTGGGCTTTCTCTGGTGGAAAAATATCTCGAAAAAGATGAGATCACTGACGAAACCGATGACGCAGGAATGGTCAACGCATCAGACATTTTTTTCCCATCATTTTTATTGTCTCAATTGAATCGCCAATAAATTGACTTTCATTTCGAATCTTTTTTTCCCCAAATTCCCTTATTTCCAAATTTAAGGAAGTTAATCTGGTAACCGAGCAAGTCAAAACTATTTTTTTTGGCATTTATAGAAGTTTCGTTCGAAACCGTGTTCATTAGAAAATCTGTTTTTATTAATTTCTCTCGAACAAAGTATCCTAAAAGCTTGTAATTTTGACAGCTGATTTTCTTGATATTGATAACTGTATTCAATTTTTATTTTTTTGTCAAAATCTGTTTGTTAATCGATTACCAGATGAATCTTCTTAATTCCCTTGTCGCAAAACAAATATCACCGTTTGATTCAGGAATAAAGAAGAAAAAAAATTGCGCGACAGAAGTGAAACTGCTTGCTTATTATGAGTATAGATAGAGATAAACTATTGATATTTTCGGATTGAACAAGAGGTAATTGAGAACAGTAAGAATGAAGAATAAAAACATCAACTTGAAGTTGATGTTTTTAAATACATTTTTCAAGAAATTCGTTATTCAATTTGACTCAAACATGGATCAACTATAATAATAAGTTTTTTTTTATTTTTTATGGATTATTATCCGTAGAATAAGTAGACAAACACAAGTGCGTTACGAGAATTCGGAAGTGCGTCGACATTGCGTCTTGCCTCTTCCCTGCCGATTCTCACCTGCCTCGCACCTATAACTATTCCTCTCATACGAATCGAATTTTCGTGTATTGCTTGAAAATTGTAGCCCCCTCAGCAAAGAAGTTTCATTTAAAAAATAAAAGTCTTTCTGTTTCAACAAAATGATGCTGAATTCGAACAACTTGACTTTTTCAGTAATTTATTTCCATTGAATTTTGTACAATCGAAGCAATTTTTCATCGACATTACCATCACAGATCTCATATAAAACGAGCACCAATACTCGAACCTGACAAATCCCAAGATTTTTTAGTTTCAACGAAAAACGAGTCTCGAAAAACAATGATATAATTATTTTCTTAAATTCTCAGTCGAATTTTCTTTTTTTTTTCAACAACTGCAGGCATTAAACGGTTCTTCGGAAGAGCCTCGTAAAAAAGGTTGGAATTGGCGATTGGAGGGTTTTTTTTTCTCTCGTTTTTACGTGAATCCCAGAGGGATGAAAAATAAACGTGCCATTTAGGTTGGACTCCTTTTACACGGGCATGCGAGAACAATTCATATGGAACACATGTACGACGAGCTGTGTACCGTTCGTACACTGCATAAGACCACATGGACGTAATAATATATATAAGTATATTAGAAAGGCTAAGTTTTTGTGTGAGGGAAGGGGTGGGGGTGAGTTTAGGAGAGAACGAGGGGGGAGGGAGTTTTTGCAACGCGGAAGCGTAAACGAGAAAACGTGAAAACGTGCCCCGAACGTGCACGAACGTTCTTTGGTCTCGAGCTTTAAAGACCTCTGATGTCGACGAAAAAAGCACGAAAAAAGAAGGAAAAAAAAATTAAAAGAAAGGCCAGGAGGAAAGAGGAGAGAGAAGGAGAGGTTCGAATTTCCGCATGGTTGACTCCGCGGATTATGACGACAGATAGAGAAAAGGCCTGAGAAATGGGCGCATCACACACAGCAAAAATATTATCATAAGTACAAAAAAGAAGAAAGAAAAGGTATAAATAAAAGCTCTCGCTCTGTTTAGCGACACTTTGCTGCCACGTATGACGATATAACCTCTTCCCTTTCACCCTTTTATCTTTCTTTCGACTTTTCACTCGTTTCATGCCCTTAATAACTCGCACTTTTAATTGAAACGCTCGAAAATACCTGCACTTATGGTTTCAAACGTTTTTAGAGCGTTTGGCTCTCGAACGAAGTTCGACAAACAGAAATTTTCGACTTTAATCAATTCAATCGTTCAGAAAACAAAAGAAAATGCGGACGAATAAATATAAACGTTAAATAATAATGAGATAAACAGACATTTCCGGACCACTTCCGGTTCAGCACTTTCTGGTAATCTAATCATTGAGTCTGCCCAGGTATGTATGCAGCCTCGTCAGACCTCGGTAGGCAAACTACTCCTTCGAGAATACTCCGGACGAGCTTGATTCATGGAAGATCCTTTTCTACCCTTATCCAATGTTCACACACGCACCCCCTCGTCAATGACTGCCCGATCTTGACATTCGTGCGAATTTCTCTTCATTTCGTTCGTGTAATAGCACGTGGACTCGTAAAATATCGTAATATATTTTCTTTTTCATCC
Organism: Campoplex nolae; assembly: GCA_037893425.1. Taxonomy (NCBI): domain Eukaryota; kingdom Metazoa; phylum Arthropoda; class Insecta; order Hymenoptera; family Ichneumonidae; genus Campoplex; species Campoplex nolae. Next base: position 2,467,824 of record JBBLXU010000686.1, read on the forward strand.
CCCCAAGGATTCTTACTCAATTAATAAACGATCGAACGTTATAAATCACAAATAGGTACTCTACTATTACTCGATCGTTTATTTTTTCGAGCTCTTAGCAAACGAACATTCATTAAAATACCGACTCATTAATTTCACTGCTCAAAAGATTCATTAATTCATCAACTCGATGCTCCTTTCACTCGCATTTTTAAAAAAATTTTTTATTTTTTATCAGTAAGTCAGTAATGAATGCTACTTTTTTTGCTGCAATTTGGTAGGGAATAAAAGATGGCGAGATTGCGGAGTTGGCCCACTTTGATATCGTCGTGATCCTCCTCGAGCATCTTCCGAAATATAAACGAGAAAATGTATGTGTGTGTGTGTGTGTGTGTGTGTGTGTGTGTGTGTGTGTGTTCTTACATCCCGAAATATATAAATGGTAGATATAAATGTATATAATAATAGAAATGAGAAAAGAGAAAAGGCAGCTGGAAAGTAGGTGGGTCTATGCTATACCGAGGACACACGGAGCAAAGGCTAGCAATGGAGAATCCTTTATACTTATTCCAACCGATTGAATGTTTGCAGTGTTCAATTGATTTCCGATTGGCTGGAGCTTGTTTGATATTTCTGGGTCAACGTTTTATGCACAATTTCGACAAACCCTTTTAACTCGCCTCATGAATTTCTTTCCTCTTAACATTTTCTTTTTCACAGAAAAGGACAAATGATTTTGCAGCTTTTAAATGTCTAATTGGTAACTCATTAATCGTTATAATGATGACGAATATTTTGGTCGATGCGGAAACGAGATTAATTTCAGTCAAGAAAGTTTTCATCTCGGTGTAAATTGTGAAAAAAATTTTATCGTTTTTTTTTTCCATTAATTTCATTTTTGTTAATAAAGACATTTTCGTTTTCGATTATTCTTCGTGATCGCATCGAAGTTTTTCCGATAATTATAATTACCTGGAGATTTGTCGTATTTTTATGAAGTTGGTGTAACCGCCGCGGAGGAAAAAAAAAGTATTGAATGAGCAATCTCGAGATCGGAGAAAATATTCATTTTGTCACGTACGAAAGCTAATTTTTGGAACACCGCGGGTTTAATCACGAGAGGAGAGAAGGGCTGGAAGGGTAGAAAACGCACATAGAAGCCTCGATCGAGGGGAATTGCATCGATAATTGGACGCGCCGAGGTTGGTTATGCAAAATAGTGCCAATTCGCGGATCGAAGCTATTCTCCCCGTGAGGCTGATATGGGCGCGATATATAGCAGTGTGTGTGTCCCGACCCGCGGCCTAACAACCATACGCGTAATTACGCGTAATTACGCCCAATTACGTTACACACGAACCTCGGATCGAACCGAGGATTTCCTCTCGTAATATTACACCAGCGGAAGTAGGAAATATCGGTGCCTTTGAAAATCAGTGATTCATTTAAAATGTCGCTGCGGAATCCTCGCGATTGATTATTTTAATTAACTTCTCATGAATATTTAATCATTTTCAGTTTTTTTTCTCTTACAACGAACGTTTGAATCAAACAGAGGACTCGATTAATAAAAAATATTAACGGATCTTCAATCAGTTTCAATGGATTTGTCTCTGAGATTATTTTGATTTTTTTTCCCTTCGAAATGTTTTGATTTAAAAAAAAATCGAGATTCCATAAGAAAAATAAGTCCAATTACGATTCATAAATGAGAAGGCTTATCGAGGGGGACGAAAAAAAAGCAAATAAATAGTTTGCTAAATAAAACCATAAAGTTTGAGGGCAAACTTACGATGGAACATCGCTAATAATTCTTTTCACTCGCCCTCCTTCAGTCACCGTTCTTGACACAGGGGTACGAAACAAAAAAAGGACTAGGCACGAGAGGGGCACGAGTACTCCGCTGAGGAAGATTTAGCTCGTGATAAACGTCACGTTAGAGACAGGCAGCTCGGATTTTTCTGTAAGAACGAGAGGATTCTGGACGACAGGCTGGAATCCTTAACACACAGCTAACACCCGAAACATACGAGGACACGAACGTCGTATATACTTATTTCGTAAGGAAGAGAGAGAGAGAGAGAGAGAGAGAGAGAGAGAGAGAGAGAGAGAAACAGTGAAAAGAAAAGCGAAGAGGAAGAGAAAGAGAAAAGACTACCGAGGAAGGGAAAGAGGGGACAGAAGAGCTAAGAGAAAATCTGTAGCATGGCGGATCTCACTTCTGTGGTGACTTTACGAGACCGAGTCACAGAACATGCGCGTCTTTTTCCATATATCCACGTGTGCCAACAAAACTTCGTTTTTTCTTCATTTTTTTTTGTTTGTAGCTCAGCAACGTTCACGAGAGCACAGAGCTCGAAACGTCAGGAATACCTTATCGGCAAGGATATTCCTCGAAGTTAAGAGTACCTAGTGTACGTACTGAATACGTAAAATAAAAGTGGTCCTTCTTTCCTCAGAACCCAACAGCTAAAATAACACGACTCTTCTTGTACAAGATTCCTCTCGACTGGAGATATAAAAAAAAACATGTATTTGAGCCATTAAAAATGAGACACTTTTTTCGTAGCGACGTGAAAGGTTTTCTCACTTTTTTTTTCGATTTTAAGGAGCACAAACTGCTACTACTTTTTATATTCGATGAAAAACATTTGATTTTTTTTCAAATTTCAATGAAACAACGTGAATAAAAACGAACGTGGAATAAATTCCGATGCCTCTTATCTATTCAAATATATTTCATTTAAAAATTCAATCAATTAAGTACCGAATGATTAATCAATGAAAAAAAAAACTCGTTCGTTTCAATATTTATTCAGTCAAGAAAATTTATTTCTTTTTTGCATCTCTTCTCCTTTCTGCAAAATAAAATGAGAGTTTAATGAAAAAATGGTAAATTCTGCGGGCTGATGCGACGTTATTTTTTTTCCTGGATGCTCTGCGGTCCGTGAACAGGAAATATATATTGAAAGACAGAGACAGAGACAGAGAGGGTGGAAAAGAAAAAAATTCAAAGATCCAGGTTCGTGTGAAAAATTGAGATACGTGCTCGGGACAGCTCGTCTCGTCTCGTGTGATCGTCCTTTCGTTTCAGTTACGAACGAGATGGTGCAACGGGATAGTCCGATGATAGAGCCCGGGGAATGACAAGGAAGAGAATTCCCATGAATTAAACATAAGGCTTCTTCCAATATGAACGTGGAGAATGATAGAATGAACCGTGAGAGCAAACTTGTACCAATGAAGAGCAAAAAAGAAAAAAAAAACGTACAGTATTGGTAGGAAACGATTGGTAAAATGAAGACGGATAAATGCAAATCATTCGGATTCATTTATCGTCGGTGTTGAAATTTTTAAAACGGTTATAGCGTTCAGAAATTCACTAAAATTCTAATTCAAATCAATGACAATAGAAGAGACAAGAATAAAGATATTGACAGCTGATTTTAAATCATTGAAATTCCTTTTCTTTTTTCTTCGTTTTTTTTTCCCCTCATCGAAATAACCCGTGTGTTAATTAAATTCTTAAAAATATAAAATTTGGATAACACGAGAGTATAATGTAGACGGTGCAGAGCATAAGAACATCGACGATGATGACGACGTGTATTAGTGGTACAAAGGAGCTTGCACGAAGCGAGGATTTCCGGTCTCGACTTAATTATCGTAGCGGAGCGCTATAGACAAGATTATTCTCTCTCGTGCCCCCCTCCCTCCTCCCCCCCCCCCTCGAACACAATCTCCCATCTTCTTAACCGACGAGATTCTCACTTTCTCCTAGTCCTTTCCTGATGCTGTTCACCCTGCTCACGATTAATTCACTAATTGGATTCTAAAGAATATGTTAGCTGCATATATTTTTACATTATTTTCAAGTAGTTTACTAGAGTTAAACTCTCGTCGAAAAATATAACTTTCGCTCGGTTTTTATCATCAATTTTTTTTGCTCCCGATTGTTTCGAGCAACGAATTCATTGGTAGAAACAAAATTTCTCAAGCAAGATCTTTACAGTTAGCCTGTAATACACAGCTTTATTTGACCTCTGGCAAAATGAAATATAACTATATTTTCTATAAGGAATTCGTCCTCGTGTTTTGCGGTTGACCGAACTCTCGCGTACGATACACCGGCAACAATGAGCCTGTGCTACGATCCAATCTAACTTTCTCGCGATCTCGAAAATCCCAATGGACCAGCTAGCACTTTCGTATCGAGAGAGAGAGGAGAAGGGTCAAGGTGCACGGTTTTCAGCTTATCTCGTTGATTCTCGGAGGAATTTGAGCTTGGAAAAAGGCCCGAGCGACAATATTACCAAAATTTTTTCTGTTCCGATGAAAAAAAAAAAAAAAAAAAAAAAAAAAAATGATTTTTGTCCAATTCGTTATAGATTATTTGGCGACAGAACAATTCTGTCGCCAATTCTGAATCGTTTAAAAACACGTGTTCAAAGCAATTATCCCCGGAGGATATTCCTGTATGCGAGAAAAAAAATGTACCACTAAAAAGTCCAGGTCAATATTGACGGGTATGAAAATATTTGCACGTTACTTAACGTCAGTCGCGTATCACTCGTCCACTTGCAACCCTCTCAACTTTTCTCTCTGCCAACCGACCACCGGCAAATGTTTGCAGAGTTATTCAAAACGTTGTGTATTATGGGACGGGCGCTAAAGCGTGCCACAAATGCCGCGATCATTCGTGTCTCATTTGTGTGTTTTCGTCGTCATCAAAAATGTGCACACGTTGAAAAATGATAATGTAAATAAGAAGGTATAATCGATGAAACAAAAATAATAAATTTTCTCCGTGAATTATTCATCCTGCGAGTTAAACTAACGAATGATACGATGTCGCTATAAAATTCGTTCGAAAATTCAGGCTTGTTTCTGGCGATAAAAAAAAAAAAAAAATTGGCCAACGATTTACATACTCCATCATTTTTCAATTCAGAACATCACTCTTTTCAAAATGTTCTTTTTATTTCTCTTGTTTCTCACTGATGAATTTACGCCACACGCACTAATAAAAGCAGCAAAAACGTGTGGGTGTGTGTCTGAGAGAGAGAGAGAGAGAGAGAGAGAGAGAGAGAGAGAGAGAGAGGGTCGGAGAGAGACTCGCAAACATTTCTCGCACGCTAATAAATATCGTAGTTTCGATATAGCAGAAAACATCTGGCACGGTGGTTCGATTTATAATTACCAAGAGTCCTGATTCATTTTTCCTCACAATGAAACGATTGAACGGAGAGGAAAAGCCTTTTTCTCTTCGTTTTGTTGTACATTTACTATTCATTTATACATATATATATATATTTATCCCCGTGTATGTCTACATCTATACATAATATTTCCATTTTATATATTCTCAATATACATCTATACATCAGTGATGAAAATCACGACATAGCTGACCCGATTTACATTCTCCGTGCGCACACAAAACGAGAAGAGCCACAGAATACGAAGCTTTGGAACGATTGGAAATTGGAATCGCAATTAAAATTTTATTGTGAAATAAATCACTGGATCTCTTGCTTTCTCCCTCGCTCTTTCCTCTGTATCTCTCGATTCTCGATGGTTTATTTGGCCAAAAGACAAAAAGCCCAAACGTGCGGCCTGTTCATCCCCTCCCCGCTCTCTCTCCCTCTCTCTCTCTCTCTTTCTGCTTACTCCGATCAGCCCTTCAACCACTATCCGCAACAATGGAGTATGGCAAAAATCTGGCACCGCGAAAAAAAGGGACAGCAACCGGGTAAATACAAAAGGGAGGCGGCCAACAAAAAAAAAAGGATGAAAAAATTTTTTCGCCACGCCGCGAGCTCGCGATTCGCGTTCCCAGCCCTCCTGCACCCCTCCCCGGACTCGTTTCCACTGGAAATATTCTTTCGGTCACTGATTCTCACACATTCTTTCTCTCCCGCTATTTTACAAAATCATCATAATGAAACGATGCAACGAAACGTATCAACCGATTCGCTGCCACGAGGACACGGCTAATTTGGCATTTCGCGATCAACACGTTCAACCATCGTTCGTCTCGAATCATTCGAAAACCAGCGAAAAGCATAGATTTATTAGTAAAAACGTAAAAATCATTAGTCACTGAAAAATTCAATGAATTTCGCATCGAATTTTTAGTTTTATTTATATCTCAGAGTTCGTCTATAAATCGTTGTTCAGTTAATAGAAAGGAGCAGAATATACAATTCCGGTTGAAAGAGAAGTCGGTTCGTCATTTATCTTTTGTGAATTCGTGTTACATATATACGCGTACGTATAAATGAAAACGAATGGGGTAATACGTCAAGTGTGCCTGAGACAAGGGTGAGGAGGGGGTTTCGGTAATACCACTTTGTCAAATTAATGCGAAATGTTAGCGATTGGAACGGTACCACGGGAAATTAAACGAGGTTGGTTGGATACATTGAGGTTGAAATACGGGGGTGCTTGGGCTGTTCTGAGGGAATTGAGAGGTTAGTTGAGGGATTATGGAATGAGGAGAACGAGGACGTTGACGACGAACACGAAGAGAGAGATCCGAGAGAGGAATAAGAAAGGAGTTGCTTTTGTTTGTTTGTTCGAGGAGGTGCGAGGGAGGATTCTCGTAACTCCTCACACTTCTCGAAACTTGTCTTCGTCAGAGGTACACTTTTGTTTAACGGAACGTTTGACTAGCTCCTCAAACTTACCTTGACCCGAAGAAATACCTGAGCAGCTGAGCGGGATGAAGCAAGAATCTCTCTCTCTCTCTCTCTCTCTCTGTCTCTTTCCATCTGTATGTACAAGGTGAAGCAGGGATCGCGACAGTTAGTCCGGGTACAGAAGGAGCTCGCAGCATCCTCGAGATAAAAGTTTCAAACATTAAAATTTTTTTTTTATTATTTTGGTTAATCAATGAGAACCAATGGAGTGAGCTGGTGCGATAAAACGCTGGCTCGAGCAGCAGGAAGATTGATCGTAGTCCTATGGCTAATTTCTCCCTCTTTTGTAGGAGGCAGAGGATCTCATCTGTTCTCACCGAATCGTCAATGTCGCGAGAAGCTCGAATCTTGGGAGAACATTTTTTTGATACTTTTCTCGTCAGGATATCGCCGATCCACACGTCAGGGGAATATCAAACCATACATTCGGCACACCCTGAACATTCTCATGTATTTGTAGTGTCGTGGAGCAAAGCTACCAAAATATTCTCGCTGCTTTCCTAATCGCTAAGGGAATATCTAAGTCATTTCTAATTACAAATTTATACCGTCGCTGGTATACTACTGTTAAGACCAATGTTTACATATACGAGAAGACAAGAATTTTTCAACTGCTCTCACCATCTCGTGCTCTCATTCGAGTCAATACGAGCATAGCACTTTCGAGAGACTTTCAAAAACGTTTCGTTCCTAGAATACACCTTTTTTTTCGTTATTCTGCTTCCTCGAGCTTTGAATATTCAAACACGAAATATATGATAAAGAATTTTTGTATTTAAGGAAGTTTAACCAACAAAATTAAACATTTCAATAGGATTTTGTGCTATTCGTATTTATCCTGTATGATTAAAAATTCAGATTGGTGCATAAAAAAAAATAAATAAATAAATAAATAAAAAAAAGTAAATATGTTGGGAGGATTCTTGAACTCATAAAAATGAGAAGATATTTTTATGATCTTCCTATTGCCAGGATAAAATGCAGCGAGGAAAATGTTGCGCGAATAATCAGCATCAAGAGAGAAAGAAGAGAATCGTATTTCGTTTCTTTAGCGTTTCACTTAAACCCTAGGCCGAGGAGGAACGACTCGTATTTCTTAATTATCAAGATTTATAACGGTAAATAAACACTTGGAATACGTGCGAGAGTATCAGAAGTCATAAAAATGTGTTCTTGTCTATGTGCGAGTTTGGCTCTGAGCGCGTCTGCGTTCGTTCTATGTTTTACAGTGTGTGTATCCGTGTGTTTCTCGTGTTCGCGTGTTGTACGATTCGCTTGTGTGAATTTTCGTATGCGTATATATTCCGAGGTCTTCCCTCCAAACGGATTCTGTCTTTCGCGCGCGCGAATCCTTCTACGTTTTTCCTTTGTCAAAGTATTTCATTACGCGCCCCGTGGTAAAATCCCCTTTGCTTTACCTCCCAGAGCTTCTCGGCCAGCAGGAGCTTTTAATTAAAATACGACGGCTCCGATATCTCTTGCCTTTTTTTATATACTTTTTCCTTGAATAATTCTTCTTTTGCGATTTGTTTTTTTTTTGTTTTTTTTTTTAATTTTGTTTTTTTTTTTTCGTAACGCGATAATGATAACGACCGCGCTAGATACGGAATATGGACTGGACCAAAGTTCTCATTTTCTTTCTTAAGTATCAAATAATGATTACGTGCCTCGTGTCTAATGGCTCCTGACGGGACGAGCTAACTTCGCATTTAATGCTTTTTTTTTTTCGTACTCCAAGTATGTGATTCTGCAACTTGATTCTGTTTTAAGTGGCCACCGTAATTTGTCTGGTTTGCTCTGAAAGAAAAAAAATGGCTTTTTCTCTGACGGTTCAGTGGACTCACTGGTTTTTAAGAGGAATTTCAAACGGCCATTTCACAGCTTGAATTCATTTGGATCGTTAGAGTCTCGTTGTAAGATCAAGGAAATAGAAGAGAACGCGAAATTGCTTCGGTCGAAAGTACAAAATTCACATTTTTTCTTTCGGTTCTCTTCTCTTCTTTATAACTCTGAAGAATAATATTTTAATCGCGAAATGTATGTTATCGGAGAATTGGGTATAAGAGAAAGAAGATAGGAATCTCGTTGTAAAGGGCGAAAGCATCGGATAAGGGTGTGAAAAGCCACGAGAATACGGTGACCAAGTTTTCTTGCACGCACTTGGGACCTCTCTGGTGCCGAGTTGAGGCGTGAAAATAACGAGGCGCGATGCGATCGAGTTTACGGAGTAGTTTTCCAAGCAGGCCAGTTTTAGTGCCCTCTTAAAATTTCACTCGAACCTTCGAGTATAACCTGGACGCACGCGCGGGCGCGCAAAATGTCGTCAAACGAGAGCTCTAAAACGAAGGAAAAAAAAGGAAAGAAAAGAAAAAAAAATCGTTGAACGGAGATGGATAAAACGTTTAAATTCAGGAGAAATCGATTTACTATAAAGATTCAACGAGCAGGTTTGCTTCGGATCGTTTTTTGTATCGCGATATATATATATATATATATATATATATATATATATATATATATATATTATTCCGGAATGAATTTATAAATGATTTTCATTTTTATAAAATATTCATTCACCCATTTTTCTTTGCACACAAAAATTCATCGATTTAATTCGATTTTCACGAAAAGTCTTTATAACTTTTTCGTTTGTTTTTTTGTTAAATTGTAATCGTATGTTAATTATCTCGTGAATTTTGCAACTTTCTTCAAATCGAAATGGAATAATTGATTAAAGTAACAAATTGCTGGCTTTTCATACCTTTGACTTGTACATATAAATATAAATATACATATGGAAATATGGAGGTTGTATATGCGGATGCACGAGAAATCGATGTAAATTCTCAATGCACTGCACGCTTCGGGAATTCGTAGATGGACATGCACGCGATTCGTGAAACTAGTTACCGACTCATCAAGCTCGAATCATGAGTAATTCATTCTGACGCGAACGGACAAGAAAGAGGCTTTCCCATAGAGGGCTATTCGATGCTCCAGGCTTCATGGATTCTCGATGTATTTCACGAAAAGAGTTTTATCTCTTTGAAATGATGAATTTCGAATTGGCGTATAAAGCCATTTTTTTTTCTATGCATGTGTCAAATAACGTGTCGCAATTTTGTGTCGCAAAATGGAATTTATGATACAAAAAATAAGACGAATAAATATTCTCAATTTTTCTGTTCATTAACTAATTGAATAAATATTTTTTAATCTCATGAAAAAAAAATTCAAATTGATCAGTTCTAAAATGACTCAGACTCGAACAAGCCGATATTTCAAGTCACACTAAATCGCCTCACTAAACGTCACAATTTACTGTGATTTACGTAAGAAAATATTCTTGAATCTCTTCTCTCGAAACTTTCGTATATATCCTGAGAGTTGGGAAGAAAACTTTTTATTTGCGAAGGTCGAGTTGGTCCGAAGAATTTGCCACACTTACTGTCTCGGAGCAAGCAAATTTAACCTGTTGACCGTTTGGAAGAGAGCGAGCGAAAAATGTCAGCCGAATAAAGTGAAGGAGAGATAAAAAGGAGAGGGATGAGCAGCAGGAGAACATTTGAAAGAATGCTTTGGGCAAGAACCTGTTGATCATGATTGAGAAAAAATGGGGGAAACATATTTTATGAAAATTCGAAGAGTTTTCATATTTTTATCATCGTAATTCATCGTCACGAATTTCACGATTGGAGAAATTTAATAATGCCAGAAAAAAATACAACAACTCTGTATATAATTGATGAAAAATCATTTTTATTTGATAAGAAAAATTTGTTTTTTCCATTTATATTGCTTCTCGTAATACGAGACGATAGAATATAATTCCTATTCAAAGTTGCAGCGTCGAAGATTCGTGAGGATCGCGAAGTAGAAGATTGTCCCTGAGAGGTGATTTTGGACCCTTGGCACTAACTGTAAGCTGCACCAGCTACAATTAGGATTCATGACGTTATCTCTGTCTCGCTCCTTCTCGCATTGTCGTTACAGCAGGTAGAGGAAATATCCTTAGGAGCCTCATCGTAGCTGGTGAACCTGTTGGTCAGAAGCAATGGAGCCCAGTGAACGAGGTAGCATCCCCAGCATCGATAAACGCGCAAGCAACTAGGTTAATGACGCTCTAATGGGCATTCCCCATCTTCAACCCCTTCCTCCCTTTTCCTCGTTTCCGTTTTAACCTCACTCTCTTCCACGAAGATCTTTCCTGAGAACTATCGCTGCCCACTTCGTCTTCGCCATGAATAAAAAGCAGCAACACGCAGCCCGAGAGACAAGCTTCTCTCGTACAATTGCCTCGCCCGCTGCTCCCACCTTCATAAATAACGAGCGATCTTAATTTTATTCTCTTCTTTCTCGCGACCATCCTTTTTCTTTCATTCCGTGTATTACTTTCTCCATCGTATTTCACTCGACTATCCCCGACGACGTGGATCCCGTTTGTATCTTCATTTTCTCTGTAAATATATAAATATATTTAAGCTTCTCTGTATATGCTGTATGCTGAAGTACAAAAAAAAAAAAAAAATAGTTAACTCGAGAGATTCTGAAAGGTCGTGTCTTCATCAGTCATTCGAAACGCTTCATTTCGAAAATTAGTGACAGCCTAATGGCCGAGGGTGAGTGAAGCTTTCCTGGGGTTCTTTCCCCACTTCGTGATCTGCCTCGCATCGATCGGGGATTGGCTGTTGCCGTCGACCAATGTCTTTCATCAACCGATGCGTATGGGAGGACCACCGAATATTTTTCTTTTCGAAATTTTACGATCTGCTCACATCTTCGGAACTTCGGGATGGATGCTTTATTCGAGAAAGTAACAAAATTCAACGATGCTGAACAAGGAAACTGTCGTTTCTGGGCTCTAATCGATTTTCTAACAATTCGATCGGATAATTAATCGATGCGAATGCGTTCACCTGCGATAAATAAGCATCGATCAGCTTCTACACTCGATAGCATGCGGGATTCAATCAACGGAAGGGAAAATAAATTATGTATTCGTATCTAATTTGAATCCTGATAGAGTTAAACCCTCAACGATAAAGCTTCAATTATTCAAGCGAGACTTTGAAAGTCCTCGAGACGTCTGATAAGTTTGGCTTCTTCTGTTCGTATACACATTGGAATACGACAAATAACTAAATTACCTGCGTCTTGCTGGCTTACTCCTCTCGTGCTAATTTGAATTTCGAAACAAAATTAACTCCTACCTAAGAGTTTAATTCGTCTACGATCGACCTAAGGTATGTCTATATACACATCGAAACCTCATTATCTCAGCGAACTAGTATTATTTTCGATCTTCTTGAAAATCACGAGAGAGAGAGAGAGAGAGAGAGAGAAAGGAACCTCAAGACTACTGTTTGTGGATATAAATGCACCATTCGACGCTGAAAACCTATATGACTTGCTGACAAATTAGATAAAAGTGAAAAGAACAATTGACTCGGATGAACGAATCATTTGAGCCAGAATCTCGAGCTTTTACATTTATCACAGAATTTATTTTTCCTCGTTTTCTGATTTTCATTGAATCTCCACAACACAAGTCCGTGCACACATTTTCCTGTATGATATTACAAAAAAATTTTCTCTCCACTAAAAAACAAAACGTTACCAAAAGCAGAATAAAATTGAAACACCTTAACTTTGTACAGAGCATACCATGAAAAGAGCAATTAAACTTGTTACAAATGTACACGAGACATCGGGGAATGTTAGGATTTCGAGCAGAGACGTAACTCTCGCCTAATCACTGCGTTAATTTTAGTGACGCGGACCCCGCGCCTCTGGATTATAACTGGTATTATGAGCCAGTATATATACGTACAAATGTATATGTACTTCGACGTCGTCCGGATATAGGTGACAGGTCGATGAAGTTTGTCGAGTTTAACCACACAAACTCCAATATCCGGTGTAATCTCACAGCGTATATAGTGCAGGCTACTGGAACCTCCAACTCTCTCTCATCTCGCTCGTTCCTCCTCATAGTTGCTCTCTACCAGCCACTATTCTCCATCCTATTTATCTATATACATATTATTACCCATATTTCATATATATATATACAAACACATAAATTCATAGAAGGAAGAAACGCTCGGAATACTTTACGTTAAGCCAACGTAATAAGTAAGGTGGCGCGTGACTGCCAGCCTCTCACTCCCTCAAAACACATGCAGAAACATTTATCTCCAGGGTGTCCAAAAGGTCGAAACGGATTCATCAGTGGGGAAAATCGGAAATCGAGGAGCAGAGGCACTAATTAATTGCTGCTTTCCCAGTCTCCTCGGTACAAAATCGTTGAAAAATTTTCTTTGCGGATTTGCAATATCGGAATCGACTTTTCGGACACCCGGTGACACGAGCAGCTCCGAATATCTCATGTGTACAAAATAGTAACGCTAGTTCTATGTATTCATGGACCAGTTCTGTTAATATGAGACTCATCCAGTTGCTACTAGTAGTAAGTTCATTCATGCCGTTTACATAATACGCATGTACACTAATGCTCTTTGTTTGTACAGCCGGGTGTGTATGAAAGTTTGTAAAATGGGTAATTTTCTATCCGGTTAATTGGCCATTTTCACTATTTGATGGGTTTGCCAAGTTCTTGAAAAGTTTCTCTCACGTTTTCGTGTCTCGTGCGCTTCTCTCTCTCTCTCTCTCTCTGTTTCGAATAGTAATACTTTGAGAAACCTGCTTTTAGCACTGGGACTAAACAAAGGAACCTTGCGTCTTCGGGCTTTTACGATTATCATACATTTTTCATCTCATTTGATCCCGAGGGTAGTCCCTCTGTCGCAGATCTCTCGAGGTTTCGTGTCTGCATCACTGGTCCTCAGTGGACTTGATTTTTATTTTTTTTTTTGGGCTTTTTAACGGTGGCTAATGCTGCACGAATTTCGGTGCACCTTTATCAGAAGTTTTGGAAAGTTCAGGAGTTGGCCTGCAATTAAGGACAGAAAAAAAAAGAAACAAATGAGTAGTTGTTTTTGGTGTTTATCGTGCGATTCGTTAATCTCGTGTCTTATCACGAAATCACTTAATCTTATAAGAGTTTTTATTTTTCATAAGAAAAAATATAGTATCATTTCGTAAGAAAACTCTTAATCTAATATTTTTCGCGCTTGTTAGTGAAAAAAACTTTGGCCCTTTCGTCGTTGATTCGAGAGCACAGCTGTGGCACATCCTCGAGGTCTCTCGACGGGAAAAGCATATTAATTTTTCTTTTCTTCACGGAGTTTAGCTGCTCGGCGTCGTCAAGCAAAATTAATTCGAAGTTAGATCCCTTCGGGAGCAACGTTTTTCCATTGCACAATATCCGAAACTTCACAATCGCATTATCGTGAAACGAGAGCACACCGAAAAAGAATAAACACAAGAAAAAAAAAGTTGAATTTAAAGTATTTGACTGACGGATTTTTTTATAAGATTTTGTTTGTTTTTTTTTTTCAGGCTAAAAAAAAAATGATTCAATTTTATTAAGAAACGAAATGTGCTTTAGGAACCATCCGAAGAGCCGAATTTCAAATGCAAATTTATTTTAATTTTAACGAATCGCAGCCTCGTCGAAATCGACGAGAAAATTTGTCTAAAATAATAGCAAATCACTCGTGCACGAACCTCGGTGTGTTTCATGCGAGCCTTTACCAAAAAGCGTGAATGAGAGAGGAATTGGAAATCGGGGAAAACAACCAAATGCAACAAAAAAAAAAAGAAATAAAACGTAGGAGAAACAGTATATAAAAGACCGAAAAAATGGTTAGCTCGATGTAACAACGAGCACGATACGTCACGCGGTTTGATCAAAGCCTGAAATTCATCGGGTGGCGACGGTTAGTTTTTCCTGCAAACCTTTTTTTTTTCCTTTTTCAACTCTCTACTATACACACAAATGACGCTTTTCTCTCTCTCTCTCTCAGTATTTCCGGGCTGTGAAGCTCGAAGCAATATCAGTAACAAAACGAACAAGGTTTGTAGACTCGTGCATACAGAACAATTGCAATTGTCGAGTTCATGGCAAAATGGAGACGTATATACAAACGTTCGAAAAACTTTTCTGTGTTATTATATTTATTCTTTTAGCACATCGTAAAGCACTTTTTCGATTGAATATACGAAAGATTTTCTTGTATATTCGACAAATAGATCGTTACGGATATTAAAAAAGCAGATTAATCTATTTTCAATAAAAAATTTTCTTCAGTAATTCAACGATTACAGATCGTTCAACGAATCTGTCGTTGTTTCATTTTTGCATTATTTTTTATTTTCATATTTTCACCATCGGTGAAATATTCTTTGGCAGACTCCCAAGAATTTCTCAGGATTCAAAATTAAAAAAAAAAAAAAAATGAAAATAAAATCCTCACCGGAGTGAGCAGCGCATATTGTTAATAGATTTATGGGAAAAAGAGTGGTGTCGCTAGAAACTCGATTTGAAACTTGGAAATTTTCAGCTTTTCGATATGTTTCATACTGGGGCCAATGCCGAAAATTGAATAATCGAAAACTACGATTCGTGCTCTTTTGTTTTCGCTTTGTGGGGAGGAGGGGGGGGGGATGAAAGAGGAGGAGTGACGAAAAATTATTTGCCACGTTGTTTCACCCTCTATTCATTTATGAAAGCTCTACATATATTTATATAGCTATACGAGCGATAAAAAATTTTTGGCGTTTCGAACCGTAACACTTTCCAACTGCCACTGTTCAACCCCGGTTTTTTTTTTTTTTTTTTCAACCCTCGTATATCCTCGGGGATATATCGATAAAAAGCAATCACACCGAAACGATATCGACTCTTCGAATTTCTGTCCACTTGCGAAAATAAAAACCGAAGTGCTTTCATCAATAAATATTATTTATTTTGTATAAAATATTGGAAAAAAATTAATATTTGCCATTCAATAGTCGATCGTACACAGCAAGCAAATTTTATTATAATAAAAATGAAAATCATTGTCACTCAAATGTAAATTTAGCAATTGAATATAAACTCAGATATAAATTTCATTTTTGCATTTTTTTCGAATATTTAATTAATATTTTTTCAATATCAAACATTACGTTCATAGAATTTTTGTAATCATAAGAAACATTCAGCACCGACGATTGACGAGGAAAAAAAAAAAAAAAAAAAAAAAAAACAAATAATAAAGCCACGAAAGTCTGGAGTTTCAAGTGCAGACCTTCGGACGTCTCCGTTGTACACGAAGAAAAATGTAAAGAAATATGAAATATCGTGTATGGTCGATGCCGGGTGAAGTACGAGGCTCTAACATCCGAATCCCGTTAAAAGCTCTCGCTAAAACGTGCACACGCCTTTTCTTTTTCTCGTTCTTCGGCGTTGTACAGCCTCACGGTCCCTTTCCTTCCATCTCCTTGTTCATTTTCCTCTTACTTGAGTCAGGAAAAATAAAAACTAAAAATGAAGTAAAATAAAAATGAGAAAAAAAAGGAGAAAAAAAAATTGAAAAAATAGAGAAAACGTTTCGTTCTGTTTCGAGCTGGACGAGCGTTTTTCCGTGACCGCATCTGTTCCCTTATTTTCTCAGTTCCCATCCATGCCCACGTCCACCTCGACCAACTCTGTTTTCTACAAAATTTCTTCGCTTTCGTACAAAAAAAAGAAAAAAAAAATTATATATAGAGACATATAAAAATTCAACCTCCACTAAAAAATCTCCCATTTTCTGTTCAATGTAACAAACAGCCGGCATTTTCGAGTCCGATGCTCGAAATAAAAGATTTGTAAGAAAATAACAGAAAAATCGACAAAGGCAAGTGATTTTTTTTTTTTCTACCAAAAAAATCCGCTTTTACCATATACAAATAGAATTTTTTTTCTAAATCGAGCCAGAGCACTGTTTTTAATTTAATACGTTGCAATAAAAAAAAAAAAAAAAAAATCTTGGCAAAGGGCCAACCTAAGTGCAATTGTTCATTTAATTTTGCCTCTGTCAAAGTAACATATTTTAAAAGAGAGATAGGAAGAGAAAGAGAGAGAAAGAGAAACAGGCACAAAAATGCATAAAGAGAATTTTTATGTCTCTCGCAGCATTCTTTTCATCGTCCGTGTCTTTTTCATCGCTGTTTTATTTTTATTTTTCATCATATGCCCGAAAGGTATATCATTTTATTGTTCATTTTTTTTCTCACTTTGAAGAAGGAATTCTTGATAATCCTGAAAGAATTAGATGTTCATTTCCTTCGTCTCAATTTTTTTCTCCCTGTTTCTTCTTCGGCTTGCTAAGCTTTTATTTCGTTACTATAGACGTTGCTTGAACTTCTGACGAATGTCGTAGCATTAAAATTCCAACCTTCACGCGTCTCTCAGTTTTGTCATTAATTATTTTTTTTTTTTTTTTTCTACACAACCCCGACAAATTTCTTTCACCCCTTTTCCTCCACTATCTTTATTCATCTCTTCTTCACTCTCTCGTTCTGTTCCTTCGTTCTCTACCCAGGTAACAACACTTGAATATTAAAAAA